>JABMCL010003659.1:792500-805000 GCA_018857735.1 Alviniconcha marisindica | reverse complement strand
ATATAGTTATTGACGGTAAGAATGACAAAACTGAAAAGGGTCACTAGGAATACGTCCACAAGAAGAGGACACGGGATGGGACGTGTGTCTTGTTTTGTGTCGCGCTTTCTCTTGTAACTGATAACAGATAATACATGCATTCTTTCATGCGCTATTTCTCCTACTGGAGCAAATAACCCACTGATTGAAAGCAAGGATGAACTGAAAGTCAAACACTTGCGCTTTTCAGTTTTTTCAAGATTATCCAATCAAAGCAAAGACAGATTTGGAGTTACTACCATTTATCTTCGGAGGACCAAAATGAAAAAGAACGATTAGCTAAATTGGCAAGAGACCGACAACGCAGATACAGGTCGCTACTGGTATATCTGGGTGACCAGGTGGAGAGAGCTGTGTGAGCCGGTTTGGCCTAGCGGTAAGGCGTTAGGCTGGTAAGCGGAAGGACCTCGGTTCGATACCGCTTCGGCTCTCCTTTCTCTTCAAAAAGGTTGTGGTTTGTGGACACTGTCTTGTGACTTTGTCCATCACTTCCTACTGAAACATTAAAATGGCTGTCATCGCTGCCCACCTTAATGCAGGATTCATTCTGGTGGTGACAGTGTAGCGATAGGTATATCTCTCTCCCTCTCCCTCTTCCCCCACCTCCATACCCCCTTCCCCCCTTCTCCCCGTCTCTAATAAGCCTTACGGTTTCTGTGGACGTTAAGCACCATGTTTACTTACTTTAGAGAGCTGTGCACAGGTTTAGACGTCTGCGATAGGAAACTGGCAAAGCTGTTACTGGACACGTAAAAGGAGAAGTTCCTGATACTTCTTTTTTTATTGACAGGAGTAGTCTACCGGAACCATACGTTTAAATGTTCCACTACTACCTGTTTGCGTAATGTGTGTTTCTGGCATGCCACAGGCCAGTATCTTTCATTTTTTATTTTTTTATTTTTATTAATAGAAAATGGTGTCTAAAATATTTCATCGGCTCAATACGCTGAGAAAAATTCGTCACCCACCACCTTGCTACTCGGTCCATCGCCGAGCATTATTAGTAAACGGCAGCTACAGGTCTCATCCACTACAGTGAGGTACACATTGCACGATTAGGAGATTTATTCAAAGAAAGATATAAAATTATTCACACAATCATCAGTTAAGTCAACCCGACAAATTATTAGGCGTAAGCAGATTACGTGCCTGAGACGACGCCATTGTCGATTGTTTGCAAGCCGAGTCTACAAAAACGTGTGTAAAACATCAAAATGTAATGACATAATACGTACTTCGTAAATAGCTTCACCCCTTTGGAAGATCCCAAAACTGTTTTCAGACCAGTACAGTTAGTCTTAAATTGGCGTATTTCAAAAGGGCCAAAGCAGAAATTAATGCTACGGAAAAGTCGTACCTAAAACAATAAAACTTATCCGAAAAATCGTTTTTCAGCCAAACCTGCGTGGGCTAGTTCCTTTAAAGCAACAAACAAATCATTTATCTTCTCCCTGCACGGTCTGTCAAGGTCACACCAACAGGTCCATTTGTTATGTTGGCCGGTTGGAGACATGCTGGAACCTTGTCCAATTTACCATTTAAAGCATCGGGCGAGGGAGACTCAGAAAATGTTAGCGATTATGGCTTATTCACACAGGATAGGATATAGAACTGAACAAAACCTGTTTACAACCCCGCTGTTAAAGTGGTACTGTCCTTGTATGTCAGCGATTTTCACACGGCTGTTTGAAGGTGTCAGGGTTCAGGGTTCAGGGGTTATGATAATGGGATGATGGTTATTTCGGCCTCTTCTGTGCTATCACGCGGGTGTCCATCATTACTTAATGCGTTCGGCCACGGTAGCAGATTTAGAATAATGATAATAATAATGGCTACTTAGAGCGCCTAACCCCAACAGGCCATTCTTTAAACGTACATGTTTTGAGTAAGTAAGTAAGTAAGTAAGTAAGTAAGTAAGTAAGTAAGTAAGTAAGTAATTTGGTGTTTTACGCCCAGTCAACCATTACGGTTATCTCAGGGCGTACGTGTTTTGAAGATTCAATGCCAACAACACATACACACACACACACACACACACACACACACACACACACACACACACACACACACACACACACACACACACACACACAGTCACTCACACACACGCATCACCACGACGAACACGAAACACACACACACACACACCACACACACACACACACACACACACACACACACGCACGCACACACACGCACGCACACACACACGCACGCACGCACGCACGCACGCACACACGCACGCACGCACGCACGCACGCACGCACGCACGCACACACACACACACACACACACACACACACTATACTAAATACAAGGTACATAATCTTCATCCGAGGCACATCCTCAGGTGGAGTACATCCTCTGGTGGAGTTTATGTACCTTGCATTTACTAGGATGTACCTCTGGTGGACACTAGGTACCTTGTATTCCTGAGGATGTACCCCTGCTGGAGTTTATGAACCTTGCATTTCTGAGGATGTACCTCTGGTGGAGTTTATGTGCCTTGCATTTACTAGGATGTACCTCTGGTGGACACTAGGTACCTTGCATTTCTGAGGATGTACCACTGATGGAGTTTATGTACCCTGAATTCCTAGGATGTGCTTCTGGTGGAGTTTGCGTACCTTGTACCTCTGGCTGAGGTTATGTACCTTGCATTTTTGAAGATGTACCTCTGGTGGGAGATATGTCCTTTGTATTCCTGAGGATGTGCCTCTAGTGGATTTTATGTACCTTGTATTTACTCGCATGCTGCCTGAGAGTTATCGTAAGCGACTCAGGTCTTTGTTGTTGTGTTTGTGTGATGTTTTTCGAGCGCTAATTACCTCCCTTTTGTGTGTTGATTCTGCACGAACTCTGTGGGCCTCGTTCTGTTTCAGATCATTGCACGGTCAGCAGGGCAAGGTTATCATGGAAACTTCAACATCCCAACGTGAACGCAGCAAATTTAGCACTGCATGTTTAACATAGTGATTTTGTTATTGCCAATATAGCGTGACAAATGATAATTTGACATAACAGCTTTTCGACAGCGAGTGGGAAAAATGTACCATTGCAAATTTTTGGAATGGCACTGTACTGTCACCTCCAGGATAATTTCTGCTTTAACCCCTTCACCGCCCTAGCCTGTAAGATTTCCGGGCTGAAAGATGCAGGAACGCGCCTGCAAACCAAATGTTTTCGAGTCCTATGGCACATCTGCTTTAAATGTTATGCAGTTTGATAACAATCCTTTTACATGCCCGTGCGAAACAGAAGTCAAAAAGGTTTCAGGGTTTCAAATTTCGCACTCGATTTGTCGTTTTCAAGTGAATGTCAGTGAAGGGGTTAAAATGTGAGCAACAGTGTTTCCTTCACTGTGGCGGAACAAAGCGATAATTCGACAGTGTCCATGAAGCACATTGAAGACAAAAAAAAGAAGAAGAAGAGGAATTGAACCCACGTTCGTTTGCTTACCAGATAATGCCTTACCACTAGACCACACCAGCTCACCTCGGTGCTATCCTCCCGAAACACGGTAATTTTTTCACAAACACTCACGTGACCGGAACTTGTTCCGCAGTAATTGTGGGCACCGTGGTCTATGTAGGTACAGCGACTGACTGGCTTGTACAGCGTAATTCTAACGTCGCACTGCTTTAACCCCTTCACTACCACAGCCTCCAAAATTTCCCGGCCGAAAGTTGCACGGACGCGCCTGTAAACAGTATGTTCTCCGGTCCTATAACATCCACTTTTATTGCTGTACGTAATTATGAAAGTCCTTTCACACGCCAGTGAGAAAAAAGAAAACAGAAAGGTTTTCAAGCGACATCTTGGCAGTGAAGGGGTTAAGCTTATTGGCGACGGAGTCCCATATAGGTCAGCCAGTAATGTCCTTCGCCTCTCAAACTCACTGACGTACGTGCATTATATATTCAACATCGCACAAAGTCTCGACCAAGCAAAAATGAAGGTCCTTCGGCAGACTCTCTACGTCTTCTTGTGTGGGGTTGTAGTTGTTACTAGCAGACATGCAATGGTATGTATATATATGTACGTGTATGTGACAAACAGTTTGATATAAAATGTTGCAGACATGCAATGGTATGTATATATGTACATGTATGTGACAAACAGTTTGATATAAAATGTTGCAGACATACGATGGTATGTATAGATATGTACGTGTATGTGACAAACAGTTTGATATAAAATGTTGCAGACATGCAATGGTATGTATATATGTACATGTATGTGACAAACAGTTTGATATAAAATGTTGCAATCATGCAATGATATGTATGTAAATACATGTGACAAACAGTTTGTTATAAAATGTTGCAAGCATGCAATGGTATGTGTGCATGTGACAAACAGTTTGTTATAAAATGTTGCAATCATGCAATGGTATGTATGTATGTGACAAACAGTTTGATATAAAATGTTGCAAGCGTGCGATGGTATGTATGTATGTACATGTATGTGACAAACAGTTTGATATAAAATGTTGCAGACATGCAATGGTATGTATGTATGTACGTGTATGTGACAAACAGTTTGTCATAAAATGCTGTAAGCATGCAATGTTATGTATGCATGTGACAAACAGTTTGTCATAAAATGTTGCAAGCATGCAATGGTATGTATGTAAGTACATGTATGTGACAAACAGTTTGATATAAAATGTTGCAGACATACGATGGTATGTATGTATGTACATGTATGTGACAAACAGTTTGATAGAAAATGCTGCAAGCATGCGATGGTATGTATATATGTACGTGTATGTGACAAACAGTTTGATAGAAAATGTTGCAAGCATGCGATGGTATGTATATATGTACGTGTATGTGACAAACAGTTTGATATAAAATGTTGCAAGCATGCGATGGTATGTATATATACAGTACATGTATGTGACAAACAGTTTGATGTAAAATGTTGCAAGCATGCGATGGTATGTATATACATACGTGTATGTGACAAACAGTTTGATATAAAATGTTGCAAGCATGCAATGGTATGTATATATGTACATGTATGTGACAAACAGTTTGATATAAAATGTTGCAAGTATGCGATGGTATGTATATATGTACGTGTATGTTACAAACAGTTTGTCATAAAATGTTGTAAGCATGCAATGGTATGTATGCATGTGACAAACAGTTTGTCATAAAATGTTGCAAGCATGCAATGGTATGTATATATTAATGTATTACAAAATTATGATATAATAATGATTATATATAGTATAATATATAAATATATTATATATATATATATATTATATATATAATGTATGTGACAAACAGTTTGATATGAAATGTTGCAAGCATGCAATGGTATGTATATATGTACATGTTATGTGATAAACAGTTTGATGCAAAATGTTGCAATCATGCAATGGTATGTATATATGTACAGTATGTGACAAACAGTATGATTAAAATGTTGCAATCATGCAATAGTATGTATGTAAGTACATGTGACAAACAGTTTGTTATAAAATGTTACAAGCATGCAATGGTTTGTATGCATGTCACAAACAGTTTGTCATAAAACATGTTGTAAGCACTGCAATGAGACTACATATACATATAAACACATTAATGTCATTTTCATTAAAATGTTTAAATCAATGGTATATATATATATATATATATATATAATATATATATATATATATATATATATATATATATAATGATCAATTCATTATCATATCATCATCCATGTCATAAATTATAGCATAAATGGTATGTATAATCATGTGACAAACAGTTTGTCATAAAATGTTGCATAGCATGCAATGGTATGCATGCATGTGACAAACAGCTTGTCATAAAATGTTGTAAGTATGCAATGGTATGTATGTAAGTACATGTGACAAACAGTTTGTTATAAAATGTTGGCAATGGTATGTCTGTATGTGACAAACAGTTTGTTATAAAATGTTGCAAGCATACAATGGTATGTATGTATGTGACAAACAGTTTGTTATCAAATGTTGGAAGCATGCAATGGTATGTATGTATGTGACAAACAGCTTGTCATAAAATGCTGTAAGCATGCAATGGTATGTATGTATGTACATGTGACAAACAGTTTGTTATAAAATGTTGCAAGCATGCAATGGTATGTATGTATGTACATGTGACAAACAGTTTGTTATGAAATGTTGCAAGCATGCAATGGTATGTATGTATGTGCATGTGACAAACAGTTTGTTATAAAATGCGCTTCGGGCTCACGTTAGGTGTAAGCGCCTTTGGGTTGTCAACAGCGGGGACCTTAATTTCTGCGTCCGCAGTACCCCACTGAGGGATCGTCAAAGATGTATATGCAAGAGGACAAAATAAACACTTTTGAAATAAGATTATAATGGAAATGTGTAAAGCGCCCAATCCAGCAGCTCAAAGCGTTGAAATCATTGATTGTTGTTTAAGCGTCGTTTTGTAGCTTGATAAAGGGGATTACCCCGAAAATTCGCATGTTGTGTTTTATCCCAAGAAACAGCGTTCTTTTGAACCTTTTATGTGTCTGGATCTTGTTTTAGAACGCTAGCAGTCATTTTTGTTTCAGATTTTTGCTGAAATCATTGACAAAAAAAGAAAAGAAAAAAAGCTCATTTGATTTTATGTTAAGTTTCTAATATTAGTTTTGGTAGCGACGTATGACGTTACTGGTGGCATGCAAAGCGATAGGAGTCCCACTTCAACCGTGCTGCACGCAACGCCTCTCTTTGAAATCGGGCATGAAAACTGCTCACCTTCTGTTTACGTGTTGTTTCCCTGCTGTTTACTTGTTGTTTCCCTGATGTTTATGTGTTGTTTGCCTGCTATGTGTTGTTTGCCTGCTGTTTATTTGTGTACTTGTTGTTTCCCTGATGTTTATGTGTTGTTTGCCTGCTGTTTACTTGTTGTTTCCATGATGTTTATGTGTTGTTTGTCTGCTATGTGTTGTTTGCCTGCTGTTTACTTGTTGTTTCCCTGCTGTTTATGTGTTGTTTGCCTGCTGTTTACTTGTTTCCCTGCTGTTTATGTGTTGTTTGCCTGCTGTGTGTTGTTTGCCTGCTGTTTACTTGTTGTTTCCTGCTGTTTATGTGTTGTTTGCCTGCTGTTTATTGTTGTTTCCCTGCTGTTTTTCCGCTGATGTTTATGTGTTGTTTGCCTGCTGTTTACTTGTTGTTTCCCTGATGTTTATGTGTTGTTTGCCTGCTGTTTACTTGTTGTTTCCCTGCTGTTTATGTGTTGTTTGCCCTGCTGTGTGTTGTTTGCCTGCTGTTTATGTGTTGTTTGCCTGCTGTGTGTTGTTTGCCTGCTGTTTACTTGTTGTTTCCCTGATGTTTATGTGTTGTTTCCCTGCTATGTGTTATTTCCCTGCTATGTGTTGTTTGCCTGCTATGTGTTGTTTCCCTGCTATGTGTTGTTTGCCTGCTGTTTACTTGTTGTTTCCCTGATGTTTATGTGTTGTTTGCCTGCTATGTGTTATTTGCCTGATGTTTATGTGTTGTTTCCCTGTTTATGTGTTGTTTTCCTGCTATGTGTTGTTTCCCTGATGTTTATGTGTTGTTTCCCTGCTATGTGTTGTTTGCCTGCTGTTTACTTGTGTACTTGTGTACTTGTTTCCCTGAGTGTTATTTTACTGTCGTTTACTTGTTATTTCCCTGCCGTTTACCCGATGTATATTGTATTTGATGTTTACATGGAGTTTACCTGATGTCTATTGTGCTTGGTGCTTACATGGAGTTTACCTGATGTCTATTGTATTTGATGTTCACATGGGGTTACCTGATGTCGACTGTACTTGATGTTTACATAGGGTTTACCTGATGTCGACTGTACGTGATGTTTACATAGGGTTTACCTGATGTCGACTGTACTTGATGTTTACATGGGATTTACCTGATTTCGATTGTACTTGATGTTTACATCGGGTTCACCTGATGTCGATTGTATTTGATGTTTAGATGTGGTTCACCTGATGTCGGTTGTACTTGATGTTTACATGATGCTTACCTGATGTTTACTTGTAAATTGTTTACCTGATGTTTACCTGATGTTTACTTGTAAATTGTATGTGATGATTACATTGGGTTTACCTGATGCCGATTGTACGTGACGTTTACATCGGGTTCACCTGATGTCAACTGTACTTGATGTTTACATGTGGTTCACCTGATGTCGACTGTACTTGATGTTTACATAGGGTTTACCTGATGTCGACTGTACATGATGTTTACATGGGATTTACCTGATTTCGATTGTATTTGATGTTTAGATGTGGTTCACCTGGTGTCGATTGTACTTGATGTTTACATGGGTTTACCTGATGTCGATTGTATTTGATGTTTACATGGGGTTTACCCGATGTCGATTGTCCTTGATGTTTACTTGAGGTTTACCTGACGTCGATTTATTTGATGTCAGCATGGGGTTCACCTGATGTCGATTGTATTTGATGTTTACATGGGGTTTACCTGATGTCGATTGTACGTGATGTTTACATGGGGTTTACCTGATGTCGACTGTACGTGATGTTTACATAGGGTTTACCTGATGTCGATTGTATTTGATGTTTACCTGGGGTTTACCTGATGTTGATTGTACTTGTTTACCTGGGGTTTACCTGAGGTCAACTGTACTTGATGTTTACATGGGGTTTACCTGATGTCGATTGTATTTGATGTTTACCTGGGTTTTACCTGATGTCGATTGTACTTGCTTACCTGGGGTTTACCTGATGTCGATTGTACTTGTTTACCTGGGATTTACCTGATGTTGACTGTACTTGATGTTTACCTGCTGTTTACCTGTTCTTCAGCGGCCCCCGCTGCCGATGTTCAAGAACATAAAGACGGACACAACGGTCAGCACTGACAGCGCAGTGATCACGGTGCAGTACCTGGCTCCCGAAAAACCGAATGCTACCTGGTACATGGACGGTTTTCCCATCCCTGGTGAGTCTGAATGTACACGGTCGGTGATTTATTATTATTATTATTATTATTATTATTAGTAGTAGTAGTAGTAGTAGTAGTAGTAGTAGCAGTAGCAGTAGTAATTTTATTATTGTTGTTGTTGTTGTTGTTGTTATTGTTGTTATTATTTTTAATTATTATATTATTATTAATTATTTTATTATTATTTTATTTTTAGTAAAATTCCCCGAACCACACCTTATTACTTACTCTCACTCACTCACTCACTCATTCACTTACTCATTCACTCGCTCACTCACTCATTCGCTCGCTCACTCACTCACTCACTCATTCACCCGCTCACTCACTCACTAACTTCCTTCTTTCCTCGATCGCTCACTCACTTACTTATACCTATCTGCCTACCTGCCTACCGACCTACCTACCTACCAATCTCCATTCCAGGGAACCGTCTAGATTTTGCCGTCTTCAACCACTTCGAGTCATGGGGCACCGCCATTTTGTCGTTGTCCCGTGAGAAGGGCAAGCAATTCACACTATGTCTGCACAACACTGTGGGTCAGACCTGCTTGCAGTTGCGTCCCCTGCCCAGCAACACGGTGGTGACGGAGACTTTGGATTTCCCGTGGCCTCTGCTGACTCCAGGTGTGTGTGTGTGTGTGTGTGTGTGTGTGTGTGTGTGTGTGTGTGTGTGTGTGTGTGTGTGTGTGTGTGTGTGTGGTGTGTTCCCCGTGCTTTGGTGTGTGTTTGGTGGTGTGAGTGTTGTTGTGTGGTGTGTGTGTCTGTGTGTTTGTGTGGCCCGGGTGTGTGGGGTTTGTGTTGTGTGTGTTGTGTGTGTGTGTGTGTGTGGTGTGTGTGTGTGTGTGTGTGTGGCGGCGGGGGTGTTCCATGTGCTGTCGTTCGTGTGTGTATGTTTGTTGTTTTGTCTGCTTTGGTGTGGTGTATGTGTGGTTGGTAGGCGCGTGGAATTTTGAATGCGTCATGTTATCCCTTTCTAAGTGCTCTGCGTTAATTCTTACGATGATAGGCCCCCGGTAAATAATACCCTGTTCCTTGTTATAACCATCATCATCATCACCATTTCAATCATCATCAAAACCCACCACCACCACCCCCAAATCACATCAACACCACCACCACCAAACACCACCACCACCACACACCACCACCATCATCATCATCATCATCATCATTCACCACCACCACCAAACCACCACCACCCACCACCACCATCATCACATCATCATCTCGTGTCATCATCACATCATCATCCCATCAACATCAATCAACCCTCACACACCACACCCCATCACCACCACCACCATCATCATCATCATCATCATCATCATTATCATCATCATCAACACCACCAACACCAACACCAACACCATCATCATCATCATCATCATCATCAGTATTACTTTTGTCATTACCATTACTTATTTATTCCTCATTAATTATTGACTTTAAATTTCAGCTCCTCTGGTGAGGTACAGCGCGGGGGAGAGTGTAAAAATCCACGCCCCGGTTCTGAGGACGTCCCACAACTACACGTACTCCGCCATCTTCCTCTCCCACGACCCCTCCCAGGTCGACGGACAGGTCGTGCAGGCCTCGTCACGTGACATGGAGGGCGGGGAGGAGGGCGACGTGGTTACCATAGCGCCCGTGACGTCAGGGTCTGGGGGCTGGATGGTGGAGGTGAACACAGCGACAGCGGACTACGAAGGGGTACTGGTTGTCTCCACTTCCTTCCGGCCTGAATCACGTGAGTCCAGTTTGGCGGAAGTGCTCCGGAAAGCGAAGCTCGGAGTGTGTGACAGCTATAATTATAGCACTGGAAACATAATGTGATTATTGTCATGAAAGAGACTGAGAGGTTGTGAGAGGCACGGGAGAGGGTGGAGGGGTGGGTGGGGGGGGGTGGGGGGGGTGGGGGGGGGGAGCAGGGAAGAGAGAAGGATGAGAGAAAGGGGGGGAGGAGGGGGGGGGGGGGGGGGGGAGGGGAGGGGACGGGAAGGTGTGTGGTGGTCTGTGTCAAAAGAAGAGACAGAAGGAGTTTTGTGGTGTGGTGTGGTGTGGGGTGTGGGTGGGGTGTTTTGTGTTGTGGTGTGGGGTGTGTGGTGTGGTGGTGTGTGGTGTGTGTGGGTGTGTGTGTGTGTGTGTGTGTTGTGTGGGAGAGGAGAGGAGAGGAGGAGGAGCAGAGAGGGGGCGATGGGAGAGAGAGCAGGGAAGAGAGAGGGGGAGAGACATGAGAGGAAGGAGAAGACGACGAGAACGAAAGAAGTCAGGGTGAGAACAAGGAGATGAGAGGAGAAGAGGGCGAAGAGGGTAGTGAGATGAGAGTGGGAAGTGGTTGAGAGCGAGAGGAAGAGGAGAGAGAGGGTGCGGGAGATGGAGACCGGGGGAGAGAGGAGAGTTTGGGGACTTAGGTCCAGGGATTCGAGAGAGAGACAGAGAGAGGAAAGACGAGGAAGAGAAGGAAGCCGAGACCGAGAGAGAGAGACAAAGAATGACCAATAAGGTGACCAGAATCTGGTGCCGGGTTCGAGTTTGGTGAGGGGAGAGGGTGGGGGGGGGAGGGGGGGGGGGGAGGGAGACGGGGGAAAAGAGAGGACAGGACGGGAGAGGGAGACCGAGGGGGCAAGACAGAGACAGAGAAGGAAGGCAGGCAGAAGACGAGAAGGGCAGGGAAATAAGAGACAGAAAAAGAAAAGGGCTCCAGCTTGTCATAGTTGATTCTACAACTTTCTTGTGCCTGTTTCTCTCTGTAAAACTGCAGTCACTTATTGAGGGTCGCTGTGACCAGAGTGCACTGAGTCTGCTCGAGAACACATAATGACGCTATATAAAAACGAGCAGTTGTGTTTGTGTTTTTGGGCGGTCTGTCTGTCTGTCTGTCTGTCTGTCTGCTCTGTCTCTGTCTCTGTCTCTGTCTCTTTTCTCCCTTTTCCCCTCTCTCTCTCTCTCTCTCCTCTCCTCTCTGTCTCTGTTGCCCCCGCGGCGCGCGCGCGCGTGGTGTGTGGTGTGTGTGGTTGTGTGTGTGTGTGTGTGTGTGTGTGTGGTGTGTGGGGTGTTTTGGGGTGTGTGTGTTTTGTGTGTGTGTTGTGTGTTCTCTCTCTCTTCTCTCTCTCTTTTCTCCTCTCTCTTTCTCTTCTCTCTTTTCTCTCTTCTCTCTCTCCCTCTCCCTCTCTCTCTGTGTCCTCTGTTGTCTCTTGTCTGTTTTTCACTCTGTTCTCTGTCTCTGCTCTGTTCTGTCTCCCCTTGGGCTCTGTCTCGTCCTTTTCGTCTCTGTCTCTTCTGTCTCTTTTGTCTCTCTCTCTCTCTTCTCTTCTCTTCTCTCTTCTCTTCTCTTCATCTTCTCTCTCTCTTCTCTTTTCCTCTCTCTCTCTCTCTCTCTCCCCTCTCTGTCGTTAGCTCATATATGTAAATTTATTAGTTTTGGCATGTTTCATCTGCGCTGTGAGGGACGCTATGTTTTGTTTTGGAATTTTCATGAAATGTATGTTCCCCTATCCCTAAGGTAAATAAA
>JABMCL010003659.1:770000-790000 GCA_018857735.1 Alviniconcha marisindica | reverse complement strand
TTTTTACTAATAGAGTTTTTTAAACAATTGGAACAAATAGCCACTCAACTTTGTATTAGCAGGAACACTAATTTCTTTATTAAAAACAACAACAACTAAACAACTGTAGATAAACTTCGGGAACGGAAAATACAAAACAAGCCAGTTCAATAACATGCAGCACTCTTAGAAAGAACTATGCTGACCATAGTATACACCAAAATACGACTCAGGCAAAAGGCTGACAAGCCTATGAGGCGTAAATTGATATGCTATGATAGAACGCTAGCAGTCATCCTTGGTGCGGACTTCTTCTTCTTCTTCTTTTTCGTCTTCTTCTTTTTTAACAGTAAGTTTTCAGGTTTCCATATCAGACCAGACATGTCCGCCCTACGACAGAACCCCGACCGGCATTATGACCAATCTTCCCAACCTATACTTCTCTTAATAAAAGGACCAGCCCATAACTGTACCTAGAAAGAAAGTTTTGTTGAGCTCTCTGTTTCAGTAGTAATAGTATGCTATGCCCAAGCACGGCCTGTATGGCATCCAAGGCGGTCTTTTGGAAACGGATGCTGAGGCAAGAGGGTACAAATACTTGCTGAAAACGTCAGTGTCAATGTCCACTTGTAGTTTAGCCACATGCTCGTTGCGCTTGGCGAAGATAATGGAGAAAGAGAGGGGGGAGGGAACGGTGAGAAAGCTAAATCGGATGTTGTGTAGTAACAACACATGTGGTGTGACAGCGATGCTCGAAGATCTGAAGCGGGATAATCGCTGGAGTCCAGAAGAACCAAATGCCAACTGATGATGTTCTACAAAAAAGAAAAGAAAAAAAAGCTCTGCAACTTCACTGGCATCCCAACCCCTCCCCAGAACAATATCTGTCCCCTGTACCGACCAGAACCAGGTCAAATCACTCTATAAAAAACAAAAACACTTCCGCCAGAGCAAGCAATCTACTTCAAAAACCTCTCTCTCTCTCTCTCTCTCTCTCTCTCTCTCTCTCTCTCTCTCTCTCTCTCTCTCTCTCTCTCTCAAATGACCACAGTCTGGAACAGCTAGTCTACCTGCATCTGCATCCGAAGCTTCCACCTTAGCAGCTATCAACCGGAAGCTCGGTTCTCTTTCTTTTTATGGCAATTAAGCTATTAACTAAAGTAGGGTAGATGGCTAGAGCTAGATGGCTAAAGCTGGACCGGTCAGGGTATAACCCCGAGGACAGCTACGGTGGCCGGATTGGTTTGTTGTATACCCAAAAATTAGTTAATACATTTTATTCATCTCTCATTGACTTTTCAATTTGACTGAAGTCTGAAGATTGGCAAGATGAGAAATTTCTTCACTGTGTTTGGCCTACTTACGCAGTGACCTCAATGTTGAAAGTTAAAGCTAGAAAGTAGAATAGTTTTAGGATGGCAACGACCAGATGTAAAGGCTTTATAGGCCTACCTTAGCATAATCAGTCTGATATATCATTATATCATACACATCAGAAGTGCCGGAGTGGGTGTTGCTACAACTGAGTTTGAAACATTTCGAAGGTGGATGTCGACCATTGACACATTCCAGGTTAGGCATCCCATTCCACTTTTCACTTTTGAAGCAAGCTCACTGAATCTGTGAAGACGATGGCATGTGTGATCCGACTGTCACCTCTTGAGGCAATCCAACGGAGGGCATGGATGACTGCTTCGACCTCCATTGTCAAGCTGGAGGTTGAAACTGACCGTATAGGCAGCATTGTTTTCGTGGATCGTGGTTGGTGGTTGCACCAGTACCTTGCTTGACAGTGAAGCCCCACTCTGACTGGTCTTTGGTGACTGAGTCAAATGGTTTGCTGGTTTCTTGAATGAGGGCGGGGATAGCTCAGTGGTTAGAGCGCCGGACTCGTGACTGAAAGGTCGCGGGTTCAAATCCCTGCAGGAGCGGCGGGAGAATTTTCTTCTCCAGGGTCGACTTTCTGTGCTGACTCTAATTTCGGTATCCGTTCCACCCCCGTGTTACCACAGTAGCACGTAAAAGATCCCGGTTATTCTGCCAAAGGTGCAGGTGGCGGTTACAGCTAAACACGCATACACCTTATGTATGTGGCTTTGCATGAAGTGACATGGTGCATGGTTGTATGGTGTACACAGAACTTGCGCCGAGATGGCTGCAGTTTCATGTGGCACCAGCCATGCCAGCGCTGTAAGTACACTTCGGTGGATATTCAAAAAACGCGCTATAAAAAGCTTGTCACTCATGTAGAACCACATGCGAGCGCAGTGAGTCTGCTCAAGAGAGCGGAGAATAGCGCTATATAAGTGATCATCAATCAATCAATCAGTCTCTCTCTCTGTGACTCCGTTTTTTGCCTGCTGGCCATTCTCGGCAGTGCTTTCCCAAGTATTTTGGCAGGAGTGTCTCACAGAGACGCCGGAATCGGTGTGGGTACCTTTCCCACTCCTTGGTTTGCTTGAGCTCTGTCAGCTGGCATACTTGCAGTGTTTCTGTCCTCTGCTTAACCCATCCAAGAGTTGCTCCGTCCCAGCCTGCACCCCTCTGTGTCTTTCACGGCTTCATGTAGTGGGTTGTGGGGATTTTCGACTGCACTGAAATATGCTTTGACCTGCTCCACTTTCTGTCGGGTTTGCATTGGTGGGAGGTCTAACATGAACATCATAGTCTCAATGGGTGTGTCAGTCCTTTGTGGTTCCCAGTATGACTCGCTTTGCCTCGTTCTGCACTCTGTCCAGGTTTAGCAGATTTGTCTGTGCCATTGTTGAGGGCTAGTCCGTAGTCAGTGACACTGGGCACCACACTTTGATACAGGAGGAAGGGGTGGCGTTGTTCAATACCCTTTGCAGCCTTAGCCTTCAGGACTGGCAGACCTTTTCTGTACTTCAGTGCCGTTGTTTCCACATGTTTTATATAGACCAATATTCTGTCAAAGTGGATTTCAAGGTATCTCATACGACTTGTTCGTTCAACAACAGCTTCATCAAGTGTGACTGCTGGCATTGGTTTGCCTGCTGCTCTGTTGTCAAGAGTACACCACAGTTTACCACCAACAGCGAGATAAAATCGCTAAAATATCGCATGTGGCTAAACCTCCATTGAACTGTATGTTTTCATACCAGTTTCGGTGACCGTGACTGGGTTTCACTAAGATAAATTCACGGCCACTTTGGAACTATCACGCAAAAGGTTTGTGTATGTGTGTTTGTGTTTGTGTGTGTGTGTGTGTGTGTGTGTGTGTGTGTGTGTGTGTGTGTGTGTGTGTGTGTGTGCGTGTGTGTGTGCGTGTGTGCGTGCGTGCGTGCGTGCGTGTGTGCGTGTGTGTGTGTGTGTGGACGCGCGCGCGTTTGCCCGTGTGTGTTTGTACAGGGATCCACCCCACCTTGGTCATATCACCTAGGACCATGCTCAAGCTAGACGCACGTGCCGGTCATTACATAGGCAACGTCACGGCAAAATGTTCAGCCGCCTCAGCAGCCTCGGAGCTTACTCTGACCGTCAACCTGCTGGGGAAAGTAATAGAAGAGACTTTGAACAAGGGGAAGCCATCGCCAAAAAAGCCCTCTTTCAGCGGCAGTCTGAGCAACAACACGTTGATCTACACACTCCCTGACCCCATTTGCGATATGTCGGGAACCAGTTTTAATTGTAGGTCTAAGGCAGACTCCGGCGCTCCTGTCACTAACCTCGAGACCTTGGCGCTTGAAGGTAAGCTGGTGGATGATGCGTGATTGTTGTGCCTTTTAGTCTCGCTGTTCTTGCAGCATGTGTTTTGTGTGCTGATGCTGTTGTGTTGTTTAATGTCCTCGGATGTCGGCTGACATATTAGGGACAAGCTGAGACCAGTGCGTGGGCATGGTTCAACATTGCTTTACGTCCACGAAAACCATAAGGCTCGTTAGGACGGAAAGCCCCGGACGGCCACCTCGACTTTCACACAGTTCCTGAACTCTGGTGTGCTTTGTGTTTGCGACTGCCAACGTTTATATGTAATAGTCAGCGTTTGTGACTGCCAGTGCTTCGCAGTGTTTGCGTACAACGGCTTTCAGTGTGCGTTTGTGAATGTGATTCCCAACGCTTACGTACAAAGGCTTTCAGTGTGCATTTTGTGAATGTGATTCCCAACGTTTACGTACAACTGCTTTCAGTGTGCATTTTGTGCTTGTGATTCCCAACGTTTACGTATAACGGCTTTCAGTGTGCATTTTGTGCTTGTGTTTCCCACTGTTTACGTACAGCAGCTTACAGCGTGCATTTTGTGTTTGTGATTCCCAACGTTAACGTATAACGATTTTCAGTGTGCATTTTGTGTTTGTGGGTGTGATTTCCAGTGTCCACGTACAACGGCTTTCAGTGTGCATTTTGTGTTTGTGAATGTGATTCGCAGCGTTTACGTACAACGATGATGAAGTGATGCTTTATGTCCTCAGATGTCAGTTGACATATTAGGGACAAACGTACAACGGCTGTCAGTGTGCATTTTATACTTGTGATTCCCAGTGCTTAAGTACAACGGCTTTCAGTGTACATTTTGTGTTTGTGATTCGCAGATTTTACGTACAACGACATTCAGTGTACATATTGTGTGTGATTTCCGGTGTTTACGTACAACGGCTTTCAGTGTACTTTTTGTGTTTGTGATTTCCAGTTTTTACATACAACGACCTTCAGTGTACGTATTGTGTGTGATTTTCAGTGTTTACGTACAACGACCTTCAGTGTACATATTTGTGTGTGATTTCCAGTGTTTACGTGCAACAGTGTGCATTCTGTGTTTGTGAATAGTACGTGAAGTGTTCCTGAAGTGTTAGTGCAGAGTTCACGTTCAGAGTGTACGTGGAATCTATGTTGTGTTTATGACTGTCAATGGTAATTTTGACGTGAAAATACCACGTCCAGTGAAAAGTTCTGTTTTGAGTGTTAAAGCGGCTGTTGGAGCTGTGAGGGTCATGCCACGTCCACTGGCTTGTTCTGTGTTGTGTTAGAGTTGTTGAAGGAGAGGTGAGGGTCACACACGCGTTGAGTGGCTTGTTCTGTGTTGTGTTAAAGTTGTTGATGGAGAGGTGGGGGTCACATACACGTTGAGCGGCTTGTTCTGTGTTGTGTTAAAGTTGTTAATGGAGAGGTGAGGGTCACATACACATTGAGTGGCCAGTTCTGTGTTGTGTTAAATTTGTTAATGGATAGGTGAGGGTCACATACACTTTAAGTGGCTACTTCTGTGTTGTATTAAAGTTGTTAATGGAGAGGTGAGGGTCGCATACACATTGAGTGGCCAGTTCTGTGTTGTGTTGAAGTTTTTGATGGAGAGATTCACACCCACGTCCGGTGGCTAGTACTTTGCTGTATGTTGTAGTTTCTGATGGAGAGGTGAAGGTCACACCAACGTCCAGTAACCAGTACTTTGCTGTATGTTGTAGTTTCTGACGGAGAGGTGAAGATCACACCCACGTCCAGTAACCAGTTCTTGCGGGCAGTAGGAGACAAGCTCAGCATTAGATGTTCGGCCATCTTGGGAGGCTTTGATAAGAAATCTAACTTTTCAAAGGTAAGTATAAAAATTGTGTGTGTGTGGGGGGGGGGTTCTTTCTTTCTTTCTTTTCTTTTCTTTCTTTCTTTTGTCCTTTCTTTCCTTTCCCCCCATCTTTTTTTCCCCTTTACTTTATTTCTTCTTTTCATTCTTTTCTATAGCATTAGTTTTTCATCTGCTGGCTAATCCTTTTATCAGTTACAGTGAGTTAAAAATAGCTTGGGTTAGCCCAACACATCACCCGTTTTCTAGAAAGCGGCAATATGTTATCAAATATTCACCCCACAGAGTTCGTTGGCTGGATATTTTGTTGTGTGATTACATATGAAGTTTTTATTGGCTGGGTATTTTTGTTGTGTGATTACATATAAAGTTCATTCGATAGGTATATTATTGTGTGATTACATATAAAGTTCATTCGATAGGTATATTGTTGTGTGATTACATATGAAGTTTATTGGCTGGGTATTTTGTTGTGTGATTACATATGAAGTTCATTCGATAGGTATATTGTTGTGTGATTACATATGAAGTTCATTCGATAGGTATATTGTTGTGTGATTACATATGAAGTTCATTCGATAGGTATATTATTGTGTGATTACATATGAAGTTCAGTGATTAGGTACAATGTTGTGTGATGACAGGTGAAAGTTCAGGTGCTAGGTATATTATTGTGTGATTACTTATGAAGTTCATTGGCTAGGTACATTGCTGTGTGACAACATGTGAAGTTGAGTTGCTAGGTATATTGCTGTGTGATGACATGTGAAGTTCATTTGTTAGGTTTATTGTTGTGTGACAACATGTGAAGTTCAGTTGTTAGGTATATTGCTGTGTGATGACATGTGAAGTTCAGCTGTTAGGTTTATTGTTGTGTGATAACATGTGAAGTTCAGTTGCTAGGTATATTTTTGTGTGATGACATGTGAAGTTCAGTTGCTAGGTATATTGTTGTGTGATTACATGTGAAGTTCAGTTGCTAGGTATATTGTTGTGTGATGACATGTGAAGTTCAGTTGCTAGGTTTATTGCTGTGTGGTGACAGGTGAAATGCAGTGGCTAGGTACATTTTTGTGTGATTACATATGAAGTTCAGTGGTTAGGTACATTGTTGTGTGATGACATGTGAAGTTCAGTTGCTAGGTATATTGTTGTGTGATTACATATGAAGTTCTGTTGCTAGGTATGTTGTTGATATTACATATCAAGTTCAGTGGTTAGGTACATTGTTGTGTGATTACATATTAAGTTCTGTTGCTAGGTATGTTGTTGTGTGATTACATACCAAGTTCAGTGGTTAGGTACATTGTTGTGTGATTACATATGAAGTTCAGTTGCTAGGTATGTTGTTGTGTGATTACACAATTATGAAGTTCAATAGTTAGGTACATTGTTGTGTGATTATACATATGAAGTTCAGTGGCTAGGTATATTGTTGTGTGATTACATATGAAGTTCAGTGGTTAGGTATATTGTTTTGTGATTACAGATGAAGTTCAATGGTTAGGTAGATTGTTGTGTGATGACATGTGAAGTTCAGTTGCTAGGTATATTGTTGTGTGATGACATGTGAAGTTCAGTTGCTAGGTATATTGTTGTGTGATGACAGGTGAAATGCAGTGGCTAAGCATATTGTTGTGTGATTACATATGAAGTTCAGTGGCTAGGTATATTGTTTGAAAAACCAAGTTTATAAGCTGTTTTAATTCTTGCCAAAAGGTCATGAAGATAGGTTGAACGGTTCTGATGTTGTCTCATTGAATATGAGTTTTATACCGTAAAATGAGTACCCCGTAACGAAAGTGCTTATTGCACATTTTGCCATTTTTAAAGAGATGCCAAAACCGTATAAAAGGTATGACAGTGCGGCCCTAAACAATCCATGTGTACAGTAGGTCATGTTGAGTGATTTAGGAGACATATTGTGTCCAAATGGTTGTGTGGCATGCTGCCGGACATTGTCCATCGTAACGATTGCGAAACCGCAACAATTTCGCAAAGAAAAATTACCATAATTTCATTACATTTGTAGACAGAACGTTGATTTTGATTTTTTTTAAATAATTTTTATTCTTCATATTTTATGTTCTATAAACCGCAGCAAACTGCATTCTTATGAAATTACATTACATTTTGGGCTGTCGGTACCTATCTGAAGTTCAGTAGCTAGGAAGGCACAGTGTTGTGTGATGACTTGTGAAGTTCAGTGGCTAGGTAGGCACATTGTTGTGTGACGACATGTGAAGTTCAGTGGCTAGGTAGGCACATTGTTGTGTGATGACTTGTGAAGTTCAGTGGCTAGGTAGGCACATTGTTGTGTGATGACATGCGAAGTTCAGTGGCTAGGTAGGCACATTGTTGTGTGATGACTTGTGAAGTTCAGTGGCTAGGTAGGCACATTGTTGTGTGATGACTTGTGAAGTTCAGTGGCTAGGTAGGCACATATACATTGTTGTGTGATGACATGCGAAGTTCAGTGGCTAGGTAGGCACATTGTTGTGTGATGACTTGTGAAGTTCAGTGGCTAGGTAGGCACATTGTTGTGTGATGACATGCGAAGATCAGTGTCTAGGTAGGCACATTGTTATGTGATGACATGTGAAATTCAGTGGCTAGGTATGCACATTGTTGTGTGATGACATGTGAAGTTCAGCGGGTAGGTATATTGTTGTGTGATGACAGGTGAAATGCAGTGGCTAGGTATATTGTTGTGAGTGCGTGCGTGCGTGCGTGCGTGCGTGCGTGCGTGCGTGCGTGCGTGCGTGCGTGTGTGTGTGTGTGTGTGTGTGGTGGTGGTGGTGGTGGTGGAGGGAGGAGAGAGAGAGAGGGAGAGAGAGAGAGAGAGGGGTGTGTTGTGTGTGGAGAGAGTGTGAGGGCGGTTAGTCTGTCTGTCTGTCTGTCTTGTCCTCTGTCTCTGTCTCTGTCTGTCTGTCTGTCTGTCTGTCTGTCTGTCTGTCTGTCTGTCTGTCTGTCTGTCTGTCTGTCTGTCTGTCTGTCTCTCTCTCTCTCTCTCTCTCTTCTCTCTCTCTCTCTCTCTCTCTCTCTCTCTCTCTCTCTCTCTCTCTCTCTTTTTTTATATATATATATATATATACATTTTTTATTCTCTCTCTCTCTCTCTCTCTCTCTCTCTCTCTTCTCTCTCTCTCTCCTCTCTCTCTCTCTCTCTCTCTCTATATATATATATATATATATATATATCTCCTCTCTCTCTCTCTCTCTCTCTCTCTCTCCTCTCTCTCTCTCTCTCTCTCTCTATATATATATATATATATATATATTATATTATATATATATATATATATAGAGAGAGAGAGAAGAGAGAGAGAGAGAGAGAGAGAGAGAGAGAGAGAGAGAGAGAGAGAGGAGTGTGTGTGTGTGTCTGTCTGTCTGTCTGTCTCTGTGTCTGTGTGTGTCTGTCTGTGGCCCAGTGAATGATTGTACGTGTGGTGGGCACGGGCAGGTGATGTGGAAGTGGATGAAGAAGGACCGGGGCAAGCTCGTCTTCCAGGACCTGGACGTCCCGGGTGACATTGAGAATGCCATGATGCAGCTGACCCCGTGCAGGGGAGCCAACTTCACGTCAGTGCTGCATCTCACTCTGCATCCTGCGGACAACGGCCGCCAGTATCGCTGCGCTTACAAGAACGTCAACGCTTTCAAATTCGACTACTCCAACGCCAAGGTTCTGCACGTCGGCCAAGTGAAACATTTCGACAATACGATGGGTAAGAATAACGCCAGCAATGTCTATACCCTCTGGGTTAGCAGGAAAAAACAGCAACGGTAATTAACACGCTCGGTTAGCAACAGGAATGGTGAGGATGATACTCTCGGTTAGCAACAAGAACAGTAAGGATAACACTTTCGGTTAGCAACAAGTACGGTGAAGATAACACTCTCGGTTAGCAACAACTACGGTGAGGATAACACTCTCGGTTAGCAACAAGTACGGTGAAGATAACACTCTCGGTTAGCAACAAGTACGGTGAGGATAACACTCTCGGTTAGCAACAAGTACGGTGAGGATAACACTCTCGGTTAGCAACAAGTACGGTAAGGATAACACTCTCGGTTAGCAACAAGTACGGTGAGGATAACACTCTCGGTTAGCAACAAGACCGGTAAGGATAACACTCTCGGTTAGCAACAAGTACGGTGAGGATAACACTCTCGGTTAGCAACAAGTACGGTAAGGATAACACTCTCGGTTAGCAACAAGTACGGTGAGGATAACACTCTCGGTTAGCAACAAGTACGGTGAGGATAACACTCTCGGTTAGCAACAAGTACGGTGAGGATAACACTCTCGGTTAGCAACAAGTACGGTGAGGATAACACTCTCGGTTAGCAACAAGACCGGTGAGAATAACACTCTCGGTTAGCAACAAGACCGTTGAGAATAACACTATCGGTTAGCTGCAGGAATGGTAAGGATAACACTTTCGGTTAGCTGCAGGACTGGTAAGGATAACACTCTCGGTTAGCAACAAGTACGGTAAGGATAACACTCTCGGTTAGCAACAAGTACGGTGAGGATAACACTCTCGGTTAGCAACAAGACCGATGAGAATATCACTCTCGGTTAGTTGAAGGAATGATAAGGATAACACTTTCGGTTAGCTGCAGGAATGGTAAGGATCACAATCTCGGTTAGCAACAAGTACGGTGAGGATAGCACTCTCGGTTAGCAACAAGTACGGTGAGGATAACACTCTCGGTTAGCAACAAGTACGGTGAGGATAACGCTCTCGGTTAGCAACAAGAACAGTAAGGATAACACTCTCGGTTAGCAACAAGTAGGGTGAGGATAACACTCTCGGTTAGCAACAAGTACGGTAAGGATAACACTCTCGGTTAGCAACAAGTACGGTGAGGATAACACTCTCGGTTAGCAACAAATACGGTAAGGATAACACTCTCGGTTAGCAACAAGTATGGTAAGGATAACACTCTCGGTTAGCAACAAGACCGGTAAGGATAACACTCTCGGTTAGCAACAAGTACGGTAAGGATAACACTCTCGGTTAGCAACAAGACCGGTGAGAATAACACTCTCGGTTAGCAGCAGGAATGGTAAGGATAACACTCTCGGTTAGCAGCAAGACCGGTGAGAATAACACTCTCGGTTAGCAGCAAGTACGGTAAGGATAACACTCTCGGTTAGCAGCAAGTACGGTAAGGATAACACTCTCGGTTAGCAACAAGTACGGTAAGGATAACACTCTCGGTCAGCAACAAGTACGGTAAGGATAACACTCTCGGTTAGCGGCAAGACCGGTGAGAATAACACTCTCGGTTAGCAGCAAGTACGGTAGGGATAATGCTCTCTCGGGTTACAAGAACGGTAAGGATAACACTCTCGGTTGGCAACAAGAACGGTAAGGATAACACTCTTCGTTAGCAACAAGAACGGTAAGGATAACGCTCTCTCTCGGTTAGCAACACGAACTGTGAGGACAACATTCTCGGTTAGCAACGAGAATAGTGAAGATAGCACTCTCGGTTAGCAACAAGAACAGCGAGGATAACACTCCCTGGTTACAAGAACGGTAGGGATAACGTTCTCAGTTAGCAGCACGAACGGTAAGGATAACGCTCTCGGTTAACAGCAAGAACGGTAAGCGCTAACTTTATCCTCACCGTTCTTGTAAGACGAGAGAGCGTTATCCTTATACCCTTCTTGCTGCTAATTGAGAGAGTTATCCTTACCCTTCTTGCTGCTAACTGAGAGCGTTATCCTAACCCTTCTTGCTGCTAACTGAGAGCGTTATCCTTACCCTTCTTGCTGCTAACTGAGAGCGTTATCCTTACCCTTCTTGCTGCTGAGAGCGTTATCCTTACCCTTCTTGCTGCTAATTGAGAGCGTTATCCTTACCCTTCTTGCTGCTGAGTGCGTTATCCTTACCCTTCTTGCTGCTAAATTAGACGACGGTAGGGTCAAACTCCAAGCACTGGTTTACGACATCCTTCCTTCAACCACTGCCGTATTTAGTTACGCCATAGGGTCCTGAAAACTGTCAGCCAACGAGCAGTTTTTTGTTGGTGCTCAAACAGAAGTAATTTTGTTACAAACAACTCAGATTATATCACTCGTTTGTTTTATAACAGACCATGTTGTTTACGCCAGCTCAAATCAAACCAAAATCGTTTGAATCGAGACGGAACTCTTTCTTTCTTTCTTTTTTACCCGGGGTGGATGCGCCTCATGTTTACGTGCGTGCTTGAGCGCTAGGTTGCTTCCACAGTCTTATCAGTACCCGAATCTTTCGGAGGGCGCTGACCGCGTCGGTGGACAGCTGCGCGGATATAAAGAGTGGCGTAACTAAATCTGGCAGAGTTAGGAGGAAGGTGCCGGAAAGCGATGCACGGAGTGTGCGGTAGGGTATATATCCCTCTCGTCCTGCACCTGAAACGGGTGAGCCGGTTTGGCCTAGCGGTAAGGCGTTAGGCTGGTAAGCGGAAGGACCTCGGTTCGATACCGCTTCGGCTCTCCTTTCTCTTCAAAAAGGTTGTGGTTTGTGGACACTGTCTTGTGACTTTGTCCATCACTTCCTACTGAAACATTAAAATGGCTCTCATCGCTGCCCATCTTAACGCAGGAATCATTCTGGTGGTGACAGTGTAGCGATAGGTATATAATCTCCCTCTTCCCCCCCCCCCCCCCCCCCCCCCCCTTCTCCCCGTCCCTTATAAGCCTTGCGGTTTCTCTGGACGTTAAGCACAATGTTTACTTATTTACTTACCTGAAACGAGGGTTATTGCTAAACGTTTCAGCGAAAAAGAAGACCGTCTACTCAATGCGCTCGCTGATCGGCATGCTGCTTGGGATCCTCAGTTTCCTGATGGTGTCCTTGCTCGGCGGATGCTACATCTACCGCAAGTTCAGGAAAGGGAAGAAATGTAAGTCGCTGCTTGGTCACATCCTTAACAATCTCCCCGCCCTCGTGACATCATAGTAAAATTAGACCCCGCCCTCGTGACATCATAATAAAATTGTACCCCGCCCTCGTGACATCATAATAAAATTAGACCCTGTCCTCGTGACATCATAATAAGATTATACCCCGCCCTCGTGACATCATAATTAAATTAGACCCCGCCCTCGTGACATCATAATAAAATTATACCCCGCCCTCGTGACATCATAATAAAATTAGACCCCGCCCTCGTGACATCATAATAAAATTAGACCCCGCCCTCGTGACATCATAATAAAATTAGACCCTGCCCTCGTGACATCATAATAAAATTAGACCCTGCCCTCGTGACATCATAATAAAATTAGACCCTGCCCTCGTGACATCATAATAAAATTAGACCCCGCCCTCGGAACATCATAATAAAATTAGACCCCGCACTCGTGACATCATAATAAAATTAGACCCCGCCCTCGTGACATCATAATAAAATTAGACCCTGCCCTCGTGACATCATAATAAAATTAGACCCCGCCCTCTTGACATCATAATAAAATTAGACCCCGCCCTCGTGACATCATAATAAAATTAGACCCTGCCCTCGTGACATCATAATAAAATTAGACCCTGCCCTCGTGACATCATAATACAATTAGACCCTGCCCTCGTCGTGACATCATAATAAAATTATACCACGCCCTCTTGACATCATAATAAAATTAGACCCCGCCCTCGTGACATCATAATAAAATTATACCACGCCCTCGTGACATCATAATAAAATTAGACCCCGCCCTCGTGACATCATAATAAAATTAGACCCCGCCCTCGGAACATCATAATAAAATTAGACCCCGCCCTCGTGACATCATAATAAAATTAGACCCTGCCCTGGTGACATCATAATAAAATTAGACCCCGCCCTCGTGACATCATAATAAAATTAGACCCCGCCGTCGTGAGATCATAATAAAATTAGACCCCGCCCTCGTGACATCATAATAAAATTAGACCCTGCCCTCGTGACATAATAAAATTAGACCCTGCCCTCGTGACATCATAATACAATTATACCACGCCCTCGTGACATCATAATAAGATTAGACCCCGCCCTCGTGACATCATAATAAAATTAGACCCCGACCTCGTGACATCATAATAAAATTATACCACGCCCTCGTGACATCATAATAAAATTAGACCCCGCCCTCGGAACATCATAATAAAATTAGACCCCGCCCTCGTGACATCATAATAAAATTAGACCCCGCCCTCGTGACATCATAATAAAATTAGACCCCGCCCTCGTGACATCATAATACAATTAGACCCCGCCCTCGTGACATCATAATAAAATTAGACCCTGCCCTCGTGACATCATAATAAAATTAGACCCTGCCCTCGTGACATCATAATAAAATTGACCCCGCCCTCGTGACATCATAATAAAATTAGACCCCGCCCTCGTGACATCATAATAAAATTAGACCCTGCCCTCGTGACATCATAATAAAATTAGACCCCGCCCTCGTGACATCATAATAAAATTAGACTCTGACCTCGTGACATCATAATAAAATTACACCGTGCCCTCGTGACATCATAATAAAATTATACCACGCCCTCGTGACATCATAATAAAATTAGACCCTGCCCTGGTGACATCATTATAAAATTAGACCCCGCCCTCGGAACATCATAATAAAATTAGACCCCGCCCTCGTGACATCATAATAAAATTAGACCCCGCCCTCGTGACATCATAATAAAATTAGACCCCGCCCTCGTGACATCATAATAAAATTAGACCCTGCCCTCGTGACATCATAATAAAATTACACCGTGCCCTCGTGACATCATAATAAAATTATACCACGCCCTCGTGACATCATAATAAAATTAGACCCCGCCCTCGTGACATCATAATAAAATTAGACCCTGCCCTCGTGACATAATAAAATTAGACTCCGCCCTCGTGACATCATAATAAAATAATACCCCTTCCTCGTGACATAATAAAATTATGAACTTTAAGTCGACGGCGAAGTGTTTGTTTCGCATCAGCCAGAACACCGGAACGATGTCACTGGGACGCCTTGCTCAAATTCAGCTCAATCTGCACGCTCAAGCATGCTCCCAGGAGAGGCAAAGTTCACGAAACATTTCTTTTTGTCTTTCTTTAAAAAAAAAAAAAAAGTGTCTGCGAGACTCTTTTGTGACAATTATCTTTGTGCTGGGCCGGATGAAAGTCCGCTCTTGATAATTATAGCTCGAGAGACTTGTGGAAATTAAGCCCAGTTGGCGGATATGTCCTCAGTCCCTTCCTTTCTTAAAGGAAATATCCTTCGTAGGCTAAACTTCCCCTGTGCTTGGAGCGGGTTCGATTAACCTGATCCGCAGTAGACGTTTTGCGATTGGACGTGGCGTTGATTTTACATCGCATCGATTTTATAAGGTGACTTTTTTCGGAACGCCATCCACAACACTTATCTTGTTTCACGAGCTGATCACCGCGTTGAGCGCTCTCTTCCCGCGCTTCGCTTTGACGTCAGCAAAATGTCTTTGACGTCATGGCTATGTGTTATAGAACACCAAGAAGCTCTCGGTTTTGCGTACAGCTCATGGAAGAAATGCGGATGGGTTGCAATCCTTTTTGTCACCGACTGTTCTTATTTCTGTTCAGCGAACTTTTGATGACGTATGGCAGCGTTCTAGAAGAAAAGAAAAAAAGGAAAAAAAGGAAATCCACGAATAAAAGTGCGGTAGTACTGTGATTTACCACCAATCTATTTTATTTTATTTTTAACTCGTAATGATTGGTAATATTGTGGTAAAGTTCACTGGCAGATGAAACTAAAAATGTTGCAACAGACAAATCATGACGAAAAATAATCAAAATTCATACAGAGAGAGAGAGAGAGAGAGAGAGAGAGAGAGAGAGAGAGAGAGAGAGAGAGAGAGAGAGACACACACACACACACACACACACACACACACACACACACACACACACACACACACACACACACACAAAGAGAGAGAGAGTTTTCGTCAAATCTGAGAAGGCTGGTTCCTTTAAATGTTAACGTGCGGGCTATTTCCGGCCAAATCTTCGGTGATTTTGCCGCAGAAACGTCTCCCCCCCCCCCTCTCTCTCTTCGTCCTTCGTCTCGTCTTCTGTCTGTCTGTCTGTCTGTCTCTGTCTCTGTCTGTCTCCTCTCTCTCTCTCTCTCTCTCCTCTCTCTCTCTCTCTCTCTCTCTCTCTCTCTCTCTCTCTCTCTCTCTCTCTCTCTCCTCACAGTTATAATTGCCTTGTTGTTGTTTTTCGTATCTTTTTCACGAATTTGTTCCACTTCTTTTCCTTGCCAGATGTCATCGTCCAAGAACTGTAAGTATAAACCATGAGTAATTGTAGGCTAGATAGCTATCACTGTAATGACGAGTATCTGTGTGTCTGTGTACTGTAATGACGAGTATCTGTGGGTCTGTGTACTGTAATGACGAGTATCTGTGGGTCTGTGTACTGTAATGACGAGTATCTGTGGGTCTGTGTATTGTAATGACGAGCATCTGTGGGTCTGTGTACTGTAATGATGAGCATCTGTGAGTCTAGCCTGTTCATCGCCAGGCAATGTCCACTTTTAGCCCCGTCGTATGGCAGTGTGTGCGTGTGTGTGTGTGGACGGAATGAACTTGGACTATGCTACTACGTTGGCATATCCACAGGTATATCAGTTCATTCCTTAGTATATACACACAAGCACACGCATCCTCAAACCATTTGAGGAGAGCCAACCGACGGGGCTAAAAGTGGATATTGCCTGGTCCAGCCTCCAACATTTAAGCGAGAGAATGTCCATTGAAGCTGAACTCGGGATGGGTTTGCGGGACACAGTTTGCGCTTGGTTGCCTCCGAGATGAAAGCGAGCCGTGTTCGGCTCGGCTCGGCTCGGCTCCGGAGAATTAGTTCATTCGTTCGTTCGTTCGTTGGATTTGTTAATCACCAGGTTGTCCCCGAAGAGGTACTGGCAGGGACCGAGATCCCAGGAGGTGCCTGGGGAGCGGGGATAGCTCAGTGGTTAGAGCGTCGGACTCGTGATCGAAAGGTCGCGGGTTCGAGTCCCGGCAGGAGCGGCGGGATTCTTTTTCTTTTTCTTTTTTCTTCTGTGCTGACTCTTATTTCGGTATCCGCAGTAGCACGTAAAAGATCCTGGTCGTTCTGCCAAAAGTGCAGGTGGCAGGTTACAGATAAACGCGCATGCACCTGACTGACGTCTGCGGCTTTGCACGAAGTGACATGGCGCATGGTTGTATGGTGTACACAAAACGCGCCGAGACGGCAACAGTTTTACTTGGCACCTGCCATGTCAGCGCTGAAAGTACACCTCTTCGGTGGATATTCAAAAACGCGCTATGAAAAGCTACTCACTCATGTAGGATCACATGCGAACGCAGTGAGTCTGCTCGAGAGCGGAGAATAGCGCCATACAGAAACAGTCAACAACAACGACGACATGTGATTGCCATTACCACGAAGGTGAGGGAAGAATGAGCTTAACCCCTTCACTGCCCCAGCCAGTAACATTTCCGGGCAGAAAAATGCACGGATGCGCCTGAAAACAGTGTATTTTCCGGTCCTATAACATTTATTTTCAATGCTATGCATTTTGATGAACATCCTTTCACGTGCCAGTGCGAAAAGGAAGACAAAAAGGGTTAAGGGTTTCATATTTTGCACTTTGATTGGTCGTTTTCAAGTGACATCATGGCAGTGAAGGGATTAACACCATCAGAATGAATTCATTCAGCATCCTGGACGAAATCGACAGAAAGAAAGAAACCGACAGAATTTTTTGTTATTTTCGGTTATTTTATGGGATTTGACCCAGCTGGTGGATCCCCTCCTTGCTTATGAACATGGGCTGGTTTTCAGTTTCGCTTTGCTGGTTCGCACGAAAATGAAAACGAAAAAGAGTCTGTATAATGATCTCTGTGTGACAGGATGCTGCGTGAATTTGTGGAAACTTCGCAACTTCCTTGGACAGTAGCCTACGTAATAAGCCCCACAAGGGACAATGAAATACTAATAATAATATAATACGTGTCAGACTTAGTATAATGTGTTATAAGTATACCTACGTAATAAGCCCCACAAGGGATAATGAAATACTAATAATAATATAATACGTGTCAGACTTCGCATAATATGTTAAAAGTCTACCTACGTAATAAGCCCCACAAGGGATAATGAAATACTAATAATAGTATAATACGTGTCAGACTTCGCATAATATGTTAAAAGTCTACCTACGTAATAAGCCCCACAAGGGATAATGAAATACTAATAATAGTGTAATACGTGTCAGACTTCGCATAACATGTTAAAAGTATACCTCATGGCAGCCAGCAATGAACTGAAATAATTACCCATTCACTGTTTAAGCAAAGCACGCTATTTCAATCTTTGCATAATTATCACACAAACGAGTTACTTTCAGTGATATTGCCGATCCGAAGCTTGAAACGATCCCCGTCCATTCACCGTATGATATTCAATTTCTCTCGGTGATATAATATTATTTTCTGTAGTAAGAAGCAATTCCATTCTTTCTTGCACAGTTCCCGTTTTTGAGTGTGTTCAAAGTAATAATACTGCGCGAGTTAGACGCTTAACGAGAGCTGTCAGACTGGCCGTGTTTATGTGTGTTTGCAGGCTGGCATTAGAGGAAGAACAGCTCTGCGCAAGACTGAAGTGAGATTGGCCGTGTTTATGTGTGTTTGCAGGCTGGCATTAGAGGAAGAGCAGCTTTACACAAGACTGAAGTCAGACTGGCTGTGTTTATGTGTGTTTGCAGGCTGGCACAAGAGGAAGAACAGCTTTACGCAAGACTGAAGTCAGACTGGCCGTGTTTATGTGTGTTTGCAGGCTGGCATTAGAGGAAGAACAGCTCTACGCAAGACTGAAGTGAGATTGGCCGTGTTTATGTGTGTTTGCAGGCTGGCATTAGAGGAAGAGCAGCTTTACACAAGACTGAAGTCAGACTGGCTGTGTTTATGTGTGTTTGCAGGCTGGCACAAGAGGAAGAACAGCTTTACGCAAGACTGAAGTCAGACTGGCCGTGTTTATGTGTGTTTGCAGGCTGGCATTAGAGGAAGAACAGCTCTACGCAAGACTGAAGTGAGATTGGCCGTGTTTATGTGTGTTTGCAGGCTGGCATTAGAGGAAGAGCAGCTTTACACAAGACTGAAGTCAGACTGGCTGTGTTTATGTGTGTTTGCAGGCTGGCACAAGAGGAAGAACAGCTTTACGCAAGACTGAAGTCAGACTGGCCGTGTTTATGTGTGTTTGCAGGCTGGCATTAGAGGAAGAACAGCTCTACGCAAGACTGAAGTGAGATTGGCCGTGTTTATGTGTGTTTGCAGGCTGGCATTAGAGGAAGAGCAGCTTTACACAAGACTGAAGTCAGACTGGCTGTGTTTATGTGTGTTTGCAGGCTGGCACAAGAGGAAGAACAGCTTTACGCAAGACTGAAGTCAGACTGGCCGTGTTTATGTGTGTTTGCAGGCTGGCATTAGAGGAAGAACAGCTCTACGCAAGACTGAAGTGAGATTGGCCGTGTTTATGTGTGTTTGCAGGCTGGCATTAGAGGAAGAGCAGCTTTACACAAGACTGAAGTCAGACTGGCTGTGTTTATGTGTGTTTGCAGGCTGGCACAAGAGGAAGAACAGCTTTACGCAAGACTGAAGTCAGACTGGCCGTGTTTATGTGTGTTTGCAGGCTGGCATTAGAGGAAGAACGGCTATACACAAGACCGAAGTCAGACTGGCCGTGTTTATGTGTGTTTGCAGGTTTTCCAGAGAGCAGGAAGACCTGCCCAACACTGAAGTCAGACTGGCCACGTTTGTTTGTGTTTACAGGTTGGCACAGGAGCGGGATGAAATGCACAAAAATGGAGTCGGCCTGGCCATGTGTGTTTGTGTTTCCAGGCGGGCCAACGAGAATTAAGCAAGAGCAACAAAAGTTGAAGTCACACTGGTCATGTCCGTGTGTGTGTTTGCTGGATGGCCCAAGAGAGGGAACTACGCTAATTGAACTCAGGCTGGCCATGTGTGTGTGTGTGTGTGTGTGTGTGTGTGTGTGTGTGTGTGTGTGTGTGTGTGTGTGTGTGTGTGTGTGTGTGTGTGTGCATGTGCCCAAGACTGACACTGTGTGTGTGTGTGTGTGTGTGTGTGTGTGTGTGTTGGCATGCTGGCCCAAGACTGACCATATGTGTGTGTGTATGTGTGTTGGCATGCTGGCCCAAGACTGACCATGTGTGTATGTTTGTGTGTGTGTGTGTGTGTGTGTGTGTGTGTGTGTGTGTGTGTGTGTGTGTGTGTGTGTGTGTGTGTGTGTGGTGTGTGTGTGTGTGTGTGTGTGTGTGTATGGTGTGTGTGTGTGTGTGTGTGTGTGTGTGTGTGTGTGGTGTATGGTGTGTGTGTGTGTGTGTGTGTGTGGTGTGTGTGGGGTGTGTGTGTGTGTGGTGGTGGTGTGTGTGTGTGTGTGTGTGTGGTGTGTGTGTGTGTGT
>JABMCL010003659.1:747500-767500 GCA_018857735.1 Alviniconcha marisindica | reverse complement strand
GTGTGTGTGTGTGTGTGTGTGTGTGTGTGTGGTGTGTGTTGTGTGGTGGTGTGTGTCGTCGTGCGTGGTGCGTCGTGCGTTGTGGTGGTGTGTGTGTGTGTCCCTTAGTGCCTGCTCTGTGGTGTTGTATATCACTGTGTGTGTGTATGTGTGTGTGAGAGAGAGAGAGAGAGAGAGAGAGAGAGAGAGAGAGAGAGAGAGAGAGAGAGAGAGGAGGCGGGGGACGAGTGGGGGGTGGGGATGGGGGTGTGTGGGGGTGGGGGGGTTTGCTCTATTATAGTATAGTGGTCGACAACCACATACAAACATGTAAGATTATTTATTTGTTTGTAAAAAACTGAGTTAAACACACCAACAGATTCTCTTTGTGACAACTTTTGTTGATCTCCATCAAAATGTTCACATTTTTTATTGTGTATGTTGGGCGCATAATTACGCTTGTCGAGTTCCATAATTATTACAACAATTATGTATATTACATGGAATGGGTCAAGTGTCTTACTAGTACACAACGAATACCTATCCTTTTTTTATTGGCATTTTGCAATATAGAAAAACAGCTTGCCTTTGGCAAAGTTTTGAGGAGAATCTGTGTCTGATTGTTTCTTCATCCCGGAAGTTCTGAGGCCGGCAATCAGTGGTTAGTGTTTCGCCTAACGAAGGTTCCACCGTGACAATCATTGGTTAGTGCTTCTCCCAACGACTGTTCCACCCTGACAATCACTGGCTAGTGTTTCTCCCAACGAATGTTCCACCCTGACAATAATGGGTTAGTGGTTCTCCTAACGAATGTTCCACCATAACAATCATTGGTTACTGTTTCTCCCAACGAATGTTCCGTAGTGACTATCATTGGTTAGTGTTTCTCCCAACGAAAGTTCCACCCTGATACTCATTGGTTAGTGTTTCTCCCAAAAAATGTTCCATCGTGACAATCATTGGTTGGTGTTTCTCCCAACGAATGTTCCACACTGACAATAATTGGTTAGTGTTTCTCCCAAAGAATGTTCCATTTGTGACAATAATTGGTTGGTGTTTCTCCCAAACGAATGTTCCACCGTAACAATCATTGGTTAGTGTTTTTCCCAACGATTGTTCCACCGTGACAATCATTGGTTAGTGTTTCTCCCAACGAATGTTCCACCGTAACAAGAATTGGTTAGTGTTTCTCCCAGCGAATGTTCCACCTTGACAATCATTGGTTAGCGTTTTCCACAACGAATGCTCCACCGTCACAATCACTGATTGGTGGTTCTCCCACCGACTGTTCCACCATGACACTCATTGGTCAGTGTTTTTCCCGAAGAATGTTCCACCGTGACAATCATTGATTATTTTTTCTCACAAAGAATGTTCCACCGTGACAAGTACTGGTTAGTGTTTTTCCCAACGAATGTTCCACCGTGACAAGTACTGGTTAGTGTTTTTTCCCAGCGAATGTTCCACCGTGACAATCATTGGTTAGTTTTCCTCCCAACGAATGTTCCAGCATGACAGTCGTCAGTTAATGTTTCTCCCAGCGAAGATTCTACTCGCGACAATCATCGATTAGTGTTTTCTCCCGACGAATGTTCCACCGTGACAATCATCGCTTAGTGTTTTTCCCTACGAATGTTCTACTATGACGATCATCAGTGAGTGTTTTTCCCAGCGAAGATTCTGTCGTGGCGATCATCAGTGAATGTTTCGCCCAGCTAAGGCTCCACTCTGACGACCGTCGCTTACCGTTTCGCACAGTAAATTAGGCTCCACGCTCTCAATCATCGCTTAGAGTTTCGTCCGCAAAGGTTCCTCCCTGGAAATCGTCGTATTATCAACCTGACAAACCGAGAAAGAGATGGAGAGAGAGAGAGAGAGAGAGAGAGAGAGAGAGAGAGAGAGAGATGGAGAAGACAAACCGAGAGAGAGAGAGAGAGAGAGAGAGAGAGGAGAGAGAGAAACTCTGAGAGAGAGAGAGAGAGAGAGACTCTGAGAGAGAGAGACTCTGAGAGAGAGAGAGAGAGAGAGAGAGAGAAGGAGAGAGAGAGAGAGAGAGAGAGAGAGAGAGAGAGAGAGGAGAGAGAGAGAGAGTGAGAGAGAGAATGAATGAATGAATAAACTTTATTTTACGAGGGTAGTGGAGAAGACCAAACCGAGAGAGAGAGAGAGAGAGAGAGAGAGAGAGAGAGAGAGAGAGAGAGAGAGAGAGAGAGAGAGAGAGAGAGAGAGAGAGAGAGAGAGCATTGTTGTAACGGTTAGTCAATACAAACACAACGTACACAGTTCGGCACACGTTCCATCGACCCGGCAAGGGACAAACTGTTACATATAAATGCCATGTTCTTGACGGCAACGAAAAGGTTTCGCTACGACGTTATTCTGTCGTTGTGCTCCATCGATGAAGTAGTGGGAAAAAAGGATAATGTTTGTTTTTGTCTGGCGGCCTGGCAACGTTAACTTGTTTCCTCGTGACATGACCCGATGATACGTAAAGTGTCGAAAGCGTGCGCTTGCAGAACTGAATAACACTACCGCTTAGAGTTTCGTCCCAAGGCGACCCAGATTGTCCGCAAAGGAATAATAAAATGAGAGGAAAGAAGACAACATCAACAACAACAAAAAGAGAAAAAAAAGAACAGAATTGTCCATGCCAAATGTTTGCTGCTGTGGGAATCAGATTGTACTTTGCTGTAGTTTATAACATCACAGTAATAAAAATTAATAATTAAAGTGTTAACGAAAATAATGAACATGTAATATCTTGCCTGATTATGTTTGTGTTGGTGTATGATATGACCACGGTCAAAGTATGTTGGTTTTGGAGGAATGACCAAGCTCCTACCCCCCCATAAAAATATAAAAATAAAATCTTCATGATAGCGCCTGCACTCACAAAGCCTGGTCACTGGGCCCTGTCTAGACGAGCAAAATGTCCATGTTTTTGCCCATACACCCCACAGGCCATACTACTTCTCTTCCCCCCCCCCACCCTCCCCCCTCCCCCCCCCCCCCCCGCCCCCTCCCTCCTCCCCCCCCCCCCCCCCCACCCCACCCATCCCGATAATGAAGCAGAAACTGGTAGGGTGGAGAAGATTTGTTAATGAATACAAGGTCTGTCAACAGCTGTCATTTTAGAGCTCACCACTATTCCCCTCACCATATGCCAGAAAGCACTTAAGACGTAGTTGAGAAAGTTGACATTGCGTAACTAGAACGGAGTAATACTCCGAGAGAGCGTGAAAGTGTCAAGTAAATCAAATGATCATTCGTTCATGTTTTCCATGCCAACTGTCGTCAGAAATTGTGCTCGTATCCTGTGATAGGATATGGTGTGCTTGTGTCCTATGATAGCACAGAGCGCAAATCTGTGATCTAGTATTACCCTCTTTTTCTTCTTCAAATAATGCAATATAGATGAGTAAGGAACACTTATTTCTGTCAAAAAGCACAGTATACCGGGCTACGCCGATCTGGTGTGACGTCATTTCGCAGCCGTCAATGAAATAAGTGAACCATGGCAGGCGAGCCCGGTGCATCTCAAAAACGTTTTGTCGCCACTGCATATTAATGTGTGTGTGTGTGTGTGTGTGTGTGTGTGTGTGTGTGTGTGGTGTGTGTGTGTGTGTGTGTGTGTGTTGGTGTGTGTGTCTGTGTGTGTTGTGTGTGTGTGTGTGTGTGTGTGTTGTGTGTGTGTGTGTGTGTGTGTGTGTGTCGTGTGTGTAGTGTGTGTGTGTGTGTGTGTGTTAGGTGTGTGTGTGTGTGTTGTGTGTGTGTGTGTGTGTGTGTGTGTGTGTGTGTGTGTGTGTGTGAGAGAGAGAGAGAGAGAGAGAGAGAGAGAGAGAGAGAGAGAGAGAGAGAGAGAGAGATCAAAAGCAGATACTATAAGACTGGAACTTGACATCAACTCACAGCAAGATGAAGGAGTCTGTTTTCTCTTACAAACGCTGTGACACTGATACCAGCAGACCTGGCTGCCACTAGACCGTTGGCAATGTCTGTATTAACTCGACGTTAATCTTTCCTATATCCTGTCAGTTAACATAATTATGAAATTAAACTGGTGCTTTTGGCTGGAAACCACTCTGTCTAACTGTGCAGTCCCCCCCCCCCCCCCCCCCCTCGCACCCCCCCCCCCCCCTCCAAAAAAAAAAAAAAAAAAGAAAGAAAGAAGAAGAAGTGGACACACCTGACCAACCAACCGGCTGAAAAATGAGTTTATAGCAGTCATTTCAGAAGAGTGAGTATTGCCTCTGTGTCATTCTACTTCCTTATTTGCCCTGGTTGTGGGTTCTCTGTGCTGTTCAGTATGCACATGGTGGTGTGGACAGCAGCCACCGTGTGCTCCCATTTCACGTCCACGGGTAATCGTGTCATGATGTTCTAGTAGCTAACACTCCTCAACAGTACCCGATCTACAGCACGTCCTTGACTCTGCCGCAACCGATGAACTACGAATGGCCAGCATTTCCATGTTCCGGCAACCATAGTTTAGCAGTACGATGATCTTCCATTTTAGATTATACACGGTTCACCTTGCAGCACTAGCGGGGATCGTCTTTGCGGCAGCAACTGCAGCATTTTGGCAGTGACGGTGTGCGGTAGAGTAGCTGCTGCATGAAAGGTCTTAGCGTGGTCTGTCTCAGTGTTCCTGTACAAAACTACGGACTTCACTCTCAAAGGCAAGTTGACGTCATTAACGGTCCAGAAAACTAACATCACAAGCGTCGATCTGGCGTGCTCGGCCAGCAGTGAGTAAACATTGTACTTAACGTCCACAGAAACCATAAGTCTTATTGGCGACGGGGGTAAAGGGAGCAAAGGGAAGAGATGTATAGCTCGCCCGCGCGCTTCGATCCGTAAAGATCGGAGAGACCGTCAGCCACCGCCAGAACAACAATGTTAAGGAGGTGGGGACCCCGCCAGTGCGAAGCAGCTTGTGTACTTCGATAAGTGCGGTTTCAACAGCTGTGCGGAGCAAAGCCACAAAGACAGTGCCCGAGAAGCAACTGTTGAGAAGATATTTTACAGCAAGACAGCCCATCCTGTTACGAGAGCCCTGCTCCACCTCCCTGCTCTTGATCTCGCCTGGGTTCTCTGGAGAGTCCAGCTCCACCTCCCTGCTCTTGATCTCGCCTGGGTTCTCTTTGAGAGCCCAGCTCCACCTCCCTGCTCTTGATCTCGCCTGGGTTCTCTGGAGTCTCCAGCTCCACTACCTTGCTTTTGATCTCTCCTGGGTTCACTGGAGAGTCCAGCTCCACCTCCCTGCTCTTGATCTGTCCTGAGTTCTCTTGAGAGTCCCAGGTCCACCTCCTTGCTCGTGAACTGTCCTGGGTTCTCTGTGAGAGCCCAGCTCCACCTCCCTGCTCTTGATCTCGCCTGGGTTCACTGGAGAGTCCAGCTCCACCTCCCTGCTCTTGATCTGTCCTGAGTTCTCTTGAGAGTCCCAGGTCCACCTCCCTGCTCTTAATCTCTCCTGGGTTCTCTTGAGAGTCCAGCTCCACCTCCCTGCTCGTGAACTGTCCTGGGTTCTCTGGAGAGTCCAGGTCCACCTCCTTGCTCGTGAACTGTCCTGGGTTCTCCGGAGAGTCCAGCTCCACCTCCCTGCTCGTGAACTGTCCTGGGTTCTCCGGAGAGTCCAGCTCCACCTCCTTGCTCTTGCTCTGTCCTGGGTTCTGTGTGGCCAGCGGGCAGCCCAGCCCCAACATGACGCTGCCCACCATGGGGTCAGAGGGCGTTATCCGTCAGCAGAGTGACCTGTGGCTGACGAGGACACTGTCTGACGTCATAATTATGTCATATGATGGGTGTCTATACGTCTACACGGTCAGCGACGGCTCGTCTTGCCCCGTTCAACAGTTCATCACTCTGGATGTACTTACTCTGTGAATGTATCAGCGTGTGTGTGTTTGAATGTTTGAATGCGTGTGAGTGTTCGTGTGTGTGTATGTGAGTGTGTGTGTGTGTGAGTGTGTGTGTGTGCGTATGTGTGTGCGTGCGTGCGTGCGTGCGTGCGTGCGTGCGTGCGTGCGTGTGTGTGTGTGTGTGTGAGATGAGTGAGAGAGAGAGTGAGAGAGAGGAGAGAGTGAGAGACAGAGAGAGAGAGAGAGAGACAGAGACAGAGAGAGACAGAGACAGAGACAGACAGACAGACAGACAGACAGAGAGAGAGACAGAGTAGACAGACAGAAAAATTCAAGTGACGCATTCTTTGTTTTTATCAGAACGCTTTATTCAAAATATTTAAATGACGCAGGAAGATCATACATGTATGCAATTAAACAGATTTCAAGACAAATTAACGTCTCCAACGTTATTCAAAATGCGTTCTTCGTGCGCGTACATCACGTTATTTCGTTTTTACTTAACACCAGCATTTTTCGACCGTATGGTTCAGGAGGACCGTCCGAACCTGATCTCAAACAGATCGTATAGCAGCATAGCAGTATGGCTCAGCGTTTCGGTTTGAATTTGTCCGTTCCAAATACAGCATGCTATATTCCAAACGAAGAAAAAGTATCCGCCAGCCAGTAAATGCCCGCCGTTCGTACTGACGTGAAAGAAAGGCAGAAAGAAAGTGAAAAGAGGTCACGAGGGATGGTTGGCTGATTAACTCTCGAATAGCGAGGTTGAATACGTCGAGCTTCCGCTTGCTGCAACCGGTCAATTTCGGCTGTAGCGTGTGGCAGCCAGTGGCTTACGTTAAAGACGGACGGGTCCGACTGCCTAAGGTTCGAACGGTCCTCCCCAACCATAGGGCCGAAACGGCTGGTGTATCACGCAATACCTTTAACCCCTTCACTGCCATGATGTCATTTGAAAACGACCCATATAAGTGCGAAAGTTGAGACCATATGCCTTTTTGTCTTCTTTTTCGCACTGGCATGTGAAAGGATTTTCATCCAAACGTGTAGCACGGAAAGTAGATGTTATAGGACCGGAAAATATACTGTTTGCAGGCGCTTACGCGCATCTTTCGGCCCGGAAATTTTACAGTGAAGGGGTTAATATCCTTTTGAATCACTGTTCAAATGAACAATCATCGTCCCAGCAAACAATAGGATTTTTTAACGCAAAGTCAACCTGGTGGGTCATATCGGGGTAAAACAAATTATATATCAACAGCAAACTTCAACTGCATGCATTTTAGTAAAGCCACCAGGAGTCGAACAGTTCCACAGTGTTAAGTAAAAAACTTAACCGCGATCAAAACTAAATTACGATCTGTTGAAGACAATAATTTCCTTGAGAAAGTAGAAGATGGGGTCCAGGAAAAATATCTCTGAACAGCACTTTCAAAGAATTTGTTTATTTTTTAAAAATATATTTCTCTAACGTCAATTAACTCTCAACAGTACAACAAAACAGGTTCTCATGAAAGCGACTCGTTGCAGTTTAGTGCAAAAAAGTGGTTCTCCTCCTTTTAACATTGACTGGGCGTAAACAATTATTTAAAAAAAAATCCTTCCTCCCTTTAACAAGAGAGTGCGACACGTGTATGAATAGCGTGCAATGTGCAGTCATGACAGAAGATTCTCTTCTCTTGTGTAATGGTGTGGAAGAGCCGCGTAGAAGGACAGGACACAGGCAGCGGAGTCAGTCAAAATGGAGACCACAGCAGGCGGACGGCAGCAATCAGGCTTTTACTACAGCAGCAGACAACTTTCTCAGCACACCCAAAATCCTCACGCGCACGCATAGATAAGAGAACTGCGCGGGCCGCAAGGAACACACGCTATCGCTACAATGAAATCGGCCCTCTGGACCACAAAATGGCTGACTATTGTGTTTCCTTGGCCCGCACAAATACAGTTTCCTCAACAATAACTAAACTAATTAAAACATGAAATACATCAAATAAAAGCTACAGTTACAACCTTTTAAACCGTATAAACAAAATGTACACACATGACTTATTTAATTTACAACAAGAGTGGGAAGCGTGGCTTGCACCTGTCTATAAGCAGATTCGTACAACTAAATCACAACTAACACAATGTACAAAATATAACTGTCAATAAAACTTACATCAGAATAAAGTGCACGCTCCCACCGTTAAAATGGTACTTATTTTTCTGCGTTTAATTAAGTAGCCTAAACGCCGTATAGAACGTCACTGCTGCCATTACCGAAAAACGTTAACACTGAGAGGAAAACCAACACCTGTACGGACCGAAGCCGTCCCAAGTACCATTGAAGACATTCAAGAAAAGCTAACACGCCCTTTGGGTTGCACCCATTCCTTTAGCTATACACACACACACACACACACACACACACACACACACACACACACACACACACACACACACACACACACACACACCACACACCACAACACACACACACATACACACACAACACAACACAACACAACACAACACAACACACACACAAACGCAGACGTACACATGCTCGCCCATGTCTGCACAATCCTTACCAGCATTGCTAGGCGCAGCTTTAGCTTTAGCTGAAGGAGCTGAAACAAGAACATGATAAACAGAGAGTAGAAGTGCTGTAATGATTTCTATTTTCACACTTCTAAGAAGAGGTCGGTGTGGGAAGAAGACAAAAAGGAAGAGCAGAATCTGCTCTGACGACAGGCATTCAAAGGACAAAAGCAAAGCGTTAATCAGCATGACATGATGTTACTGCCCGACACAGCATGACATGATGTTACAGCCCAACACAGCATGACATGATGTTACAGCCCGACACAGCATGTCATGATGTTACAGCCCAACACAGCATGACATAATGTTACTGCCCGACACAGCATGACATGATGTTACAGCCCAACACAGCATGACATGATGTTACAGCCCAACACAGCATGACATGATGTTACTGCCCAACACGGCTCTACCCGAAGACCTGAAACCAGCTGTTTTGAAGAGTTCCTCTCCCTTGAATAATTTTTAAAAAGAAAAATACTGCAATAATTATTTTCATCTGGAACAACTATAGCTTACACAAGAAGTGTGTGTCTTCGTGACCTATTTCTTTCTCTCTTACACACACACACACACACACACACACACACACACACACACACACACCACACACACACACATAAACACGTTCAGTGGGCACTGAAAGCGGCGGTAGACAGCTGCACGGAGATAAAGAGTGCCCCTTCAGTGGCGTAACCAATTAATTCTGGCATAGTCTGGAGAAAGGTGCCGAAAGGTGATACTCGGAGTGCGTCCATGCTGTCTTTACACGCCTCCTGTCCTTTGTATAGACATTGCAGCGTTGTAGCTAGCACCACTCAGGTCTTCCCATCTCACATCTGTGCTGGTCCTTCGTGCAGTGCATACAAGTGTGTGTGTGTGTGTGTGTGTTTGTGTGTGTGTGTGTGGTGTGGTTGTTGTGTGTGTGTGTGTGTGTGTGTGTGTGTGTGTGTGTGTGTGTGTTGTGTGTGTGTGTGTGTGTGTGTGTGTGTGTGTAGAGAGAGAGAGAGAGAGAGAGAGAGAGAGAGAGAGAGAGAGAGAGAGAGAGAGAGAGAGAGAGAGAGAGAGAGAGTGGCAGTTTAGATCCAACGTTACACAGTAAGCAAAACTGTATTAAGCAAATAACTTGGTTTTTGTATACCAAGCCAACCAGTACGGTTATATCAGGGCCAAGACTGTATTAAGTCAACAATAAAAACAAACAAACAAAACACAAACAAAAGCCCCAAGGCCTCTGCTGTAAAGGTATCATCCCGTTAGATCGAACTGAGTACGTGCACACCTGCCTAAAACTCTGTGTCTTACGCCCTGCACACAAAACACACAGGGAGCCTGGGAGGGTACTGGGGAAAAAGCCCTGAATAACGTTGAATACAAAGAAGAAAGCATCTTACCTGGACTGAGCTGTGGGAGCTGAAACAGTGTAAACGGTATAATTATAGCGGTGAAATATAAACATTATACATCCTCCCTCCCCCCTCGACACACACACACATACACACGCGCGCGCATGTACACACACACACGCACGAAAGGTCTGTCCGGTTTCTATTATTCTATGTCTGCGGTCGCCCGCTTGCATCTTGACAGCGAAACCATAACCCAACAGCAGGCAAAATACAGCCTTGGCCGTTGTTTCGGGACACTTTTTCTCCTTTGTCACACACGTGTTTAAGGTAGTATTTGCACTGAACGTCATATCTGCCACATGGGCGAACTGCTTTAACTGAAATACAGTGTGTAAGAAACAGTCTCGCAATAATGCAGCCTCCGACTGACCAGTGTTCCATTCGGCCCAAGTGCTTCTTTTCACGCGCGCGAGCAGACCTGGTTCAGTGTCAGACACTTTCCGCTCTGTGATTAATACAACCGTTGTAAAATGGGTGTCGTACGTACCAGGAGAATGTAAATTATACAGATAAATATTGCTTTAGTTGCCTGGATCTACAGAATAACAGTGACGGACGCCACAGGTATATTTCACATCCAACTTCTGACAAACTCTGGACTGACGCCACAGATATATTTTACACCCAACTTCTGACAAACTCTGGACTGACGCCACTGATATATTTCACACCCAACTTCTGACAAACTCTGGACTGACGCCACATATTATTATTTTACACCCAACTTCTGACAAACTCTGGACAAACTGTCATTACTCAAACATACACAACATTGACTTGGGATTGGGAATAGTGTACAAAACCTTGCCACGCTCTGCCGACCAGTGATGTGTATTTTTAGACCAGAGCTCTGCATACATGCTAGAGGATGGAGACTGTACTTCTGTTTTCTAGATCTAGATCAAGGGGGAGGATGTGAGCTACTGATGCGAAAGGTTTCTGCGTGTTTTGAATGCTAGCACAGCCTTATAGGACACAATTAAGCTTGTCTCTAGGAGGGAGTAAACCCAACCGCTGTATCTTAGCCTCTGTTGCTATGGATGGATCGGGCAACATCAGCTTTGCAGCTCTCCTGTGAAGGGAATTAAGTTGTTTTTAATGTAATATCACTACAACCATTGCTATGGATGGATCGGGCAACATCAGCTTTGCAGCTCTCCTGTGAAGAGGAATTAAGTTGTTTTTAATATAACATCACTACAACCATTGCAGACAGCAGAGGCATAAGTGCGACGAGAAAAAATGTGAGCATGATAAAATAACTTGCTCTTGGAAGTATTCACAAAGTGTCTGAACTCAGATCATAGAAACAGAACCGTGTTTTTTGACACTGTCTTGCATACATGAGAAACGTGTGACTGCCAGTTGAATTCATTATCAATGATAACAACACGTTCGGTGGGCAATGAAAGCGGCGGTAGACAGCTGCACGGAGATAAAGAGTGCCCCTTCAGTGGCGTAGCAGCACCTTTCGGTACCTTCCTCCAGACTGGCATAGTCTGGAGGAAGGTACCGAAAGGTGCTGCTCGGAGTATGTCTGCTGTCCTGACACACCTCCTGCCCTATGTATAGACATTGCAGCGTTGTAGCTAGCGTCACTCAGGTCTTCCCATCTCACATCTGTGCTGGTCCTTCGCGCAGTGCATAAAAGTGTGTTTGTGTGTGTGTGTGTGTGTGTGTGTGTGTGTGTGTGTGTGTGTGTGTGGGTTGTGGTGTGTGAGGAGATGAGAGAGAGAGAGAGGAGAGAAGAGAGAGGAGAGAGGAGAGAGTTTAGATCCAACGTTACACAGTAAGCAAAACTGTATTAAGCAAATAACTTGGTTTTTGTATACCAAACCAGCCCTGAATAACGTTGGATACAAATAAAAAAGCATCTTACCTGGAGTTGTCGGAGCTGAAACAGTATAAACGGTATAATTATAGCGGTGAAATATAAACAGTATACGTCCTTCCTCCTCCCCCCCCCCCTCCACACACACACACACATACACGCGCGCTTCGCGTGAACACACACACGCACAAAAGGTCTGTCCGGTTTCTGTTATTCTATGTCTGTGGTGGCCCGCTTGTATCTTGACAGCGGAACCATAACCCAACAGCAGGCAAAATACAGCCTTAGCCGTTGTTTCGGGAGGATGTGAGCTACTGATGCGAAAGGTTTCTGCGTGTTTTGAATGCTAGCACAGCCTTATAGGACACAATTAAGCTTGTCTCTAGGAGGGAGTAAACCCAACCGCTGTATCTTAGCCTCTGTTGCTATGGATGGATCGGGCAACATCAGCTTTGCAGCTCTCCTGTGAAGAGAATTGTTGTTTTTAATGTAATATCACTACAACCATTGCTATGGATGGATCGGGCAACATCAGCTTTGCAGCTCTCCTGTGAAGGGAAATAAGTTGTTTTTAATATAACATCACTACAACCATTGCTATGGATGGATCGGGCAACATCAGCTTTGCAGCTCTCCTGTGAAGAGAATTAAGTTGTTTTTAATATAACATCAGTACAACCATTGCAGACAGCAGAGGCATAAGTGTGATGAGAAGAAATGTGAGCATGATAAAATAACTTGCTCTTGGAAGTATTCACAAAGTGTCTGAACTCAGATCATAGAAACAGAACCGTGTTTTTTGACACTGTCTTGCATACATGAGAAACGTGTGACTGCCAGTTGAATTCATTATCAATGATAACAACACGTTCGGTGGGCAATGAAAGCGGCGGTAGACAGCTGCACGGAGATAAAGAGTGCCCCTTCAGTGGCGTAGCAGCACCTTTCGGTACCTTCCTCCAGACTGGCATAGTCTGGAGGAAGGTACCGAAAGGTGCTGCTCGGAGTATGTCTGCTGTCCTGACACACCTCCTGCCCTATGTATAGACATTGCAGCGTTGTAGCTAGCGTCACTCAGGTCTTCCCATCTCACATCTGTGCTGGTCCTTCGCGCAGTGCATAAAAGTGTGTTTGTGTGTGTGTGTGTGTGTGTGTGTGTGTGTGTGTGTGTGTGTGTGTGTGTGTGTGTGTGTGTGTGTGTGTGTGTGTGTGTGTGTGTGAGAGAGAGAGAGAGAGAGAGAGAGAGAGAGAGAAAAGAGAGAGAGAGTTTAGATCCAACGTTACACAGTAAGCAAAACTGTATTAAGCAAATAACTTGGTTTTTGTATACCAAACCAGCCCTGAATAACGTTGGATACAAATAAAAAAGCATCTTACCTGGAGTTGTCGGAGCTGAAACAGTATAAACGGTATAATTATAGCGGTGAAATATAAACAGTATACGTCCTCCTCCCCCCCCCCCCCCACACACACACACACATACACGCGCGCTTCGCGTGAACACACACACGCACAAAAGGTCTGTCCGGTTTCTGTTATTCTATGTCTGTGGTGGCCCGCTTGTATCTTGACAGCGGAACCATAACCCAACAGCAGGCAAAATACAGCCTTAGCCGTTGTTTCGGGAGGATGTGAGCTACTGATGCGAAAGGTTTCTGCGTGTTTTGAATACTAGCACAGCCTTATAGGACACAATTAAGCTTGTCTCTAGGAGGGAGTAAACCCAACCGCTGTATCTTAGCCTCTGTTGCTATGGATGGATCGGGCAACATCAGCTTTGCAGCTCTCCTGTGAAGAGAATTAAGTTGTTTTTAATGTAATATCACTACAACCATTGCTATGGATGGATCGGGCAACATCAGCTTTGCAGCTCTCCTGTGAAGGGAATTAAGTTGTTTTTAATATAACATCACTACAACCATTGCTATGGATGGATCGGGCAACATCAGCTTTGCAGCTCTCCTGTGAAGAGAATTAAGTTGTTTTTAATATAACATCACTACAACCATTGCAGACAGCAGAGGCATAAGTGTGATGAGAAGAAATGTGAGCATGATAAAATAATTTGCTCTTGGAAGTATTCACAAAGTGTCTGAACTCAGATCATAGAAACAGAACCGTGTTTTTTGACACTGTCTTGCATACATAAGAAACGTGTTGAATTCATTATCAATGATAACAACAAACTGTCGGTGCTCATGAACTTACTCAATGTGATCAGCTGTCATACAGAGATTAAGTGGGCGAAGTTGTTTTTGACTCGTAGCAAGTAGCATACGTTTTTTGCAGGGTGTAGTACCATAGTATTTGTGCTGCACCAGCCAAATACCTTCTTTATACTTTTTTGATGTTCATTTTCTACAGTGATTGGGTTTGTGTCAGGCGCTTCGAGTGCAAAACATTTCACAATTGACTATAGTTATCACCGGTAATATGGAGGGGAAGATTATTGCTAATTAAGCAAAAAAGAAGAGGAACATAATCTGTCTATTATGTGCGGAGCGGGAGGCGGGAAGTGAGGCAGCTCATTTTACTAACTGGCCAGTGTGTTAGGCTGTTTTTATTTTGTATTTTGCACTATAGATGTCTGACATTTTGGAACTGAAGTCTGTTATGCATGCGCTGTGATATATATGTTTGGGGGGGGGGGGGGGGGGGGGGGGGTAATTTATTTTATTGATTAAAATGGTAGTGTGTTTAAGGCCTTTATGTTGATGTGTGTGTGGGGGGGGGGGGATGGGGGGGGGGGGGGGGGGAGGGCACAGGAGATAATTGATTAATTCTGTTAAAATGGCTAGCGTATGTGGATGTCTTATCTGCTTTTCGGATTATACCTGTAATTTTATTTATTATCTTTTAGTTTTACTGTTAGTAGGAGTGGAAGTGTAATGTCTTCTCATGTGATTGCATTTGGAATCGATGTTTATTCCGCTCTTGCTGTCATATTCAACATACTATGTTGGAGGTAGCGTATGACTATGAGGCTGTTTTACTTGCATTTGCATTATATCTGTGATCTTATCTTGTCACCTTTTACTGTGAGTGTTAGTGTACCTGTCTTTTCATGTGATGGTATTTGAAACTGATGTTTATTTTGTTCTTGTTGTAATATATAATATGCTGTTGGGGGGGGGGGGGGTGGGGGCATACTTTTATTTTTATTAAAACGGCTAGTGTATGACTATGACTCTATGAGGTATGTCTTACTGCATTTTGCATTATACAGGTCTGTGATTGTATATTGTATCACCTCTTACTCTGAGAGTGAGTGTACCTGTCTCTTCATCAGTTCACTGACAGCATTTTAAAAATTGATGTTTATTTTGCTCATGCTGTGAATAATATTCTATGTTGATGGGAATATTATTTTTTTTTTTTTTTTTTTTCCTTTCTTCTTCTCTCTCTCTCTCTCTCTCTCTCCCCCTTGCCCTTTTATTTTTTGTTTCTTTGTTGGAGTTAGCGGGGGCGGGGGGCGGGGGGATTGACTAAGGAGGAAAGGAGAAAGAGAAGAAAAGAATGTATTTATTTTTTGAGTGTTTTTATGTAATTAGTAGTGTTAGAAATTTATGTTGTGATAGTGCTATTTTGCCTGGAGAGGGTGGGGGATTGAGGCAAGGGGAGAGAGAGAGATAGCGGTTATTTCAGTATTAAAACTGTCAGTATGTTAGGTTCCTGTTTTGCGTGATACCTGTGAGTTTAGTTTGCTATTTATTTAGTGTGAGGTTTGCTATGCTATTTATGTGATAATACTGGTCTGAATAGAGATGTTCATGTGTAGGTATTTTGTCTGTTAAGTGTTTGGGTTGACTCTGATGAGTTGTACTTTTCATATTTGTTGAAAATGCCTGTAAGTGCTTGTGTTGATGTGTGTAACTGGTAGGGTTGACTGTTTTGGATGTGTGTGTGTGCCCTTTTGACTCTAAGATAAAGTACTCTGTGTTTTATATGTACTTATGTTCATGTATTATACTGTAAGTTATTTTACTGGTATCTTTTATGCAGTCGTACGCCAAACGTCTATGTTATCCATAGACAATAAAGATTCTGTTCTATTCTGTTCTGTTCAAGCACAGACCCCTGGGGAACTCCGTAAAATGAACAATGCCCTCGCTAGAGTATATTCACCGTTAACATAGACGTGTACGTTGTCTTTATTCTAAGTATGATCTGAAGAACGAGACTGACAGAGATTTAGCTGTGCATACATATATCTTCGCCAGTAAACTATCATGATCAACTAGATCGAAAACCTTCTTGATGTCAAGAAAGACAGCACCAACGACCAGGGAGCTGTTGATTTTAGAAAACCAGCTATCATAGTTTGGCTAAACTAAAGCCCGATTGTGACTGGCTTAAAGGACTGCGTTCGTTTAGGAAATTAAGTAAATGCTAATGGATGTGGCTTTCTATTGGTTTTGACAAAAGAAGTGGTTGTATAGATACGGAGCTGAAGCTGTTTGGGTCATTTTTATACTTGGGGAGAGGAATTACTGTGGCATTCTTCAAAAAGGTACAGTCCAAAATATGTTACTCGCAACAAATAAGTTATAAACATACACAACGGACTCTACCGCATAGGGAAGGGACAGATTTAACAGGAAAGGATTGATACCATCGAGACCCATCGATTTATTGTTCTCCATCGTAGAAATACATTTCAACCTACTTCAAGGACAGTTATTGGGGTGATCGAAAAAAATCATCATCACGTTTTATCTTGTTAATTACAATAAGGGAGAGAGAGAGAGAGAGAGAGAGAGAGAGAGAGAGAGAGAGAGAGAGAGAGAGAGAGAGAGAGAGAGACAGACAGACAGACAGACAGACAGACAGACAGACAGACAGACAGAGACAGACAGACAGACAGACAGAGTGACAGAGAGAGACAGAGACAGAGAGAGACTCAAAGAGAGAGAGAGAAAAAAACTCAGAGAGAGAGTTGCTGGCAATACCTTTCAGGTCACATGGCTCACTGCTCATTATTCCAAAGAGATTAGGAGTACAGTCATTCATAACGATCAGTGTACTTCCCTCATGTTTTGATTTGTTAAACCTGAAGTTCACTTCAAAGGTGTAGGCATCTGCTTCATCACTAACACAACTGCAGCCCTGGTCATTCTCCGTCTTGATGCAGGAAGACAGAGATGCTCCGTGAATTCGTTTGGATACCTAACTTGGAACATGACACGATCTGGACCAGACAAACACAGGGAAGAAAAGTTTACTTTGTATAATATCCCGGTAAATGTTGATACTTCCCCATCGCGAACTGTTTCGCAGCGTGTGACGATACCCAGTTCATGCACTGAAACGCAAATAATAATAATAATAATCATTGTTGTTAGTGTCATCATCACAAGAACGGTAATAATCAGAGTAATTTTCATTGACAGATTGCACAGAATAATTCAAACAGATATGACAAGTTAAAAAAACATATTCTTTTTCCCACTGTATAATGCAGTGGTTCCAAACTAGCTAAACCGTACCCCCCCCAAAAAAAAACGATGACAGAAGAAAGCATTGCACTGGATGGTAAAATGAGTGGATGGTAAAATGAGTGTTTGCATGTAACGGAGCCTAGTTATATTCCACTGTATATGCAGTGGTTCCAAACTAGCGAAACCGGTCCAAAAAAACGATGACAGAAGAAAGCACTATCACTGGGTGGTAAAACGAGTGTTTGCATGCAACGGAGCCCAGTTACATTCCACTGTATATGCAGTGGTTCCAAACAGCAAACCTCACAAAAAAAAAGATCACAGAAGAAAGCATTGCACTGGATGGTAAAATGAGTGTTTGCATGTAACGGAGCCCAGTTATATTCCACTGTATATGCTGTGGTTCCAAACTAAGCCCCCCCCCCCAAAAAAAAAAAGAAGAAGAAGAAAGAAAATGACAGATGAAAGCATTGAACTGGATGGTAAAATGAGTGTTTGCATGTAACGGAGCCCAGTTATATTCCACTGTATATGCAGTGGTTCCAAACTAGCTAAAAAAAGTAAAAAAAAAGAAAGAAAATGACAGAAGAAAGCATTGAACTGGATGGTAAAATGAGTGTTTGCATGTAACGGAGCCCAGTTATATTCCACTGTATATGCAGTGGTCCCAAACTAGCTAAACCGGTCCCCCTCCGCACCCCCCCCCCCCCCCCAAAAAAACAACAACAAAAAACAAACAAAAAAACAACAACAACAACAACAACAAAATGTCAGAAGAAAGCATTGAACTGGATGGTTAAACGAGTGTTTGCATGTAACGGAGCCCAGTTATATTCCACTGTATATGCAGTGGTTCCAAACCAGCTAAACCGGTCAAAATAAACGATGACAGAAGAAAGCACTATAACTGGATGGTAAAACGAGTGTTTGCATGCAACGGAGCCCAGTGATATTCCACTGTATATGCAGTGGTTCCAAACCAGCTAAACCGGCGGACGCTGGAGCCATCCGCCCAGCGGCTTCGGGCAGTGGCCCTGGGCGACATCCCATCTCTGTTCGGTCGCAAAAATACGATGCATTGGAAAGCGTGTTCACAGTAAGGAAGGGAGGAAAGAAGGGGGGTGTTCGGGTGACAGCAAGGCTATGGATTTCAACACCGCCTTCCTCTGCCCCCAAAACATTATGTTGTTCAGTGCCAGATGGATGAACTCCGTGTCTCCTGTGCAAGAAGCCGGCTAGGCGGCGGTAGACCAGAAGACGTGAAAAGAGATGACAGAAGAAAGCATTGAACTGGATGGTAAAATGAGTGTTTGCATGTAACGGAGCCCAGTATGCAGTGGTCCCAAACTAGCTAAACCGTCCCCCCAAAAAAAAAAGACCATTGCACTGGATGGTAAAATGGTGTTTGCATGTAACGGAGCCCAGTTTATTCCACTGTATATGCAGTGGTTCCAACCACCTAACCCCCCCCCCCCCAAAAAAAAGAAAAAGAAGAAAAATAAACGATGACAGAAGAAAGCATTGACTGGATGGTAAAATGAGTGTTTGCATGTAACGGAGCCCAGTTATATTCCACTGTATATGCAGTGGTCCCAAACAGCTACCCCCACCCCCGCCCCAAAAACAACAAAAACACACGCACACACACACACACACAAAAAAAAACATGACAGAAGAAAGCATTGAACTGGATGGTAAAACAAGTGTTTGCATGTAACGGAGCCCAGTTATATTCCACTGTATATGCAGTGGTTCCAAACCAGCTAAACCGGTCAAAAAAACGATGACAGAAGAAAGTACTATAACTGGATGGTAAAACGAGTGTTTGCATGTAACGGAGCCCAGTGATATTCCACTGTATATGCAGTGGTTCCAAACCAGCTAAACCGGTCCAAAAAAAGATGACAGAACAAAGCACTATAACTGGATGGTAAAACGAGTGTTTGCATGTAACGGAGCCCAGTTATATTCCACTGTATATGCAGTGGTTCCAAACCAGCTAAACCGGTCAAAAAAAACGATGACAGAAGAAAGCACTATAACTGGATGGTAAAACGAGTGTTTGCATGCAACGGAGCCCAGTGATATTCCACTGTATATGCAGTGGTTCCAAACTAGCTAAACCGGCGGACGCTGGAGCCATCCGCCCAGCGGCTTCGGGCAGTGGCCCTGGGCGGCATCCCATCTCTGTTCGGTCGCAAAATGATCGAAGCGTTGATCACTGGAGAACAGTAATACAAATCATCATGTTTGAACTCTGGGACTTGACCATTGTATAATGATCAGTAAAAGATTTCACCTTTTTTCTTTTCTTTTGTCGGTTTTTGTTGTTGTTCTTTTTTGTGTTTTTTTCGTTCGTTTTTTATTTAGTTTTTGTTAGTTAGTTTGTTTGTTTTTTAAAATTTAAGTTTTTTTGTTTTTTTAAAATAGTTTTTTTCCTTTTTTCTTTTATATATCTTATCTTTCAAAAAGGTGAGTAATATCCAAGGAGATGGTCGGAAATTCCAGGGACATTGTATTATGTATACGCCATTTTGGGTCACAAATTATTATCAGAATCATCCAAAAAGGGTCATACGAAGCGAATAAATCGAAAATTTGCAACAGAAAGTGAGTTTTATCATATCTGTGTCCTTCAGTGTGCGTATGCTCCTTTCAGACATTTGATCTAGATCTAGTTTCTGAATAACTGTACACGAGTGCTGATGTCAGCAAAACAACCGATCGTGTACTAAGGACTCGCCCTTTTACAGACTAAAATCAAGGTATCCTTTGATGCAAATGTTGGCTTCATTCGCTAGATATGACCTTCTTTGAGTGATTCTGATGATATTTGTGGCCCAAAATGGCGGTTAAAATGTCCCAGGAATTTCCGACCGTCTCCTTGGATATT
>JABMCL010003659.1:735000-737500 GCA_018857735.1 Alviniconcha marisindica | reverse complement strand
GTCAACAGATAACAGAGTCACGTTTCTACACGACTTCAAATCAAGCCACCCCCTGTTTGTCAACAGACAAAGGTGTCACGTTTCTGAACGACTTCAAATCATTAAGCCACCCCCTGTTTGTCAACAGACAAAGGCGTCACGTTTCTGAACGACTTCAAATCATTAAGCCACCCCCTGTTTGTCAACAGACAAAGGCGTCACGTTTCTGAACGACTTCAAATCGAGCCACCTCGAGGACGTCCCCTTCCTGCTGTCCACTCCTTCCGTCCCGGAGTTGGGCGAAAGTGCCGAGTTCACCTGCATTCGCTGGCTCACGAACCAGGCAGGCAGTAGTTCCTACAGCAGAAACTACTTGAGGCGCAAGGAGGACTCTTTTCTGCCAGACCTGCGGCAGCAGCGATGGTACGTGTCCCGAGGCGCGGGCTTCACGCTCGTCATCACCAACGTCACCTTCACCGTGGACGCCTCCATGAAGACAGACAGCCTCCAGTGTTTCAACTACGACCCCGAGGAGAAGGCAGCCAGCCCGGCGCTGGAACATGACTGGATTTGGTTGTTTCCGTTCAGTAAGTTCGCTTTCAGTAAGTCGCGCGCGGCTGAGAAGAATATTGCATTAACCCTTTCACTGCCACGCTGGCCGCGCCGTCACACGGGAAAAGACCAATAAAAGTTCGCAAATCTGAAACCATTAAAGCTTTCTTTTTTTTTGTTCTTCTTTTTTTGCCCCTTTCGCATGAGCACGTGAAAGGATTTCTGTCAAAATGCACAGTATTAAAAGTAGACTTGCTACAGAACCATCGGATATACTGTTTGGAGGCGTGTATGTTTGCACTTTTCAGCCAGGAAATTTCACAGGCTGTGGCAGTGAAGGGGTTAAGGCGAAATATCAACATACGAGGGAGTTAACTGCATGTTCAGTAAGTCGCAGACGGCTGGAGAATATTTAAGGCGAAATATCAACATACCAGGGAGTTAACTGCATTCAGTAAGTCGCAGACGGCTGGAGAATATTTAAGGCGAAATATCAACATACCAGGGAGTTAACTGCATTCAGTAAGTCGCAGACGGCTGGATTTAAGGCGAAATATCATACAGGGTACTTCAAGGTTTTTCGAAATATCAACAACAAGGGAGTTAACTGCATTCAGTAAGTCGCAGACGGCTGGAGAATATTTAAGGCGAAATATCAACACACAAGGGAGTTAACTGCATTCAGTAAGTCGCACACGGTTGAGAATATTACATTAAGGCGAAATATCAACATACAAGGGAGTTAAATGCATTCAGTAAGTTGCAAGTAGTTAAGGTTCAAGCACAAGGGAGTTAACTGCATCAGTAAGTCACAGACGGTGGAAATATCTAAGGCGAAATATCAAACAGGATTAACGCTCATAAGTACACACACACAACAAAGACCTGAGTCGCCTACGGTAGCTCTCACCTGGCATGCGTGTAATTACAAGGTACATAAACTCCACCAGAGGTGCATCCTCAAAATGTATGTACATAAATTAAAAAACAAGTTTAAAAAAAAAAGAAAAAAGGGGATGCTTTGGAATCGTGGGACTTTCAACATGCGCACAGATGAAAGAGAGTATACACTGAAAGTTGACTCTCAGGGTAAACCAGAGCTCAGGAGCTGTGTGACAGTCGAGGTGGACGTCCTGGGCTCGCGCGCGTGCGTGTGTGATGTGTATTGTGTGTTTGTGGACTGTGTGATGTGTGATGTGTGTGTGTGTAGTGGTGTGGTGATCAGTGATTGGTGTGTTGTTTGTGTGTGTGTGTGTGTGTGTGTGTGTGTGTGTGTGTGTAGTGTGTGTGTGTGTGTGTGTGTGTGTGTGTGTGTGTGTGAGTGTGTGTGTGTGTGTGTGTGTGTGTGTGTGTGTGTGTGTGTGTGTGTGTGTGTGTGTTGTGTGTGTTTGGGTGGGGGTGTGGTGTGTGGGTGGTTATTGGTTTTTGTTTGTATGTGAGTGTGGGGTGCGGTGTTTGTGTGTGTGTGTGTATTATGGTGTGTGTGTGTGTCATGTGAATGTGCGCGTGCGTGTGTGAATGGGCGCGCAGTGTGGGCTCGTAATGTTTTCGTAATTGTGAGGGGATGTGTGTGTGTGTGTGCGTGTGTGTGTGTGTGTGTGTGTGTGTGTGTGTGTCGGTGGTGTGTATGTGGCTCGTGTGTGTGTGCGGTGTGGGTGTGTGTGTGTGTGTGTGTGTTGTGTGTGTGTGTGTGTGTGTGTGTGTGTGGTGTGTGTGTGAGCGCGCACGCACGCACGCACGCACGCACACGCGCCGAGGGACGCGTGTGTATGTGCTTAGAATAGTCTCCACGCACAAGATCCGGCGCTTTGTAAATACTTCAATTATCATTAATTACTGCATGCCGATGGGTCAAATAAAAGGAAGGGGCACGGTTCGGTGAACAGGTCGTAGCGGTGGTGATTTTGCCTCAGGACTGACCTCTCCGGTCGTCGAGGGCCCCACGGCGGTCATTCCCGGAGAGGAAGTG
>JABMCL010003659.1:667500-725000 GCA_018857735.1 Alviniconcha marisindica | reverse complement strand
TTGTAATTATTGGATGTACGCCCATGCCGGCCTGTCAGTCACATAACAACATCAGCTATTTTGTACTTGAAACACAAGAGAAGAGTGAAATGATACTGTGTGGTGTGGGAGCTACCACTTCACTGAACTGAGTGAGGATTAGGCTATCATTACTGGTTACACACATCAACAAACGAAAAAGTTAAATTTCAATTAAGTTATTGTTACTAATATTATGGTTGCATTTCAGTTGTTCAAGCTGTATTAATAATGGCATCTCTAGTAGAAGAGAACGTATAATAACTGAAGTGTAAGCTGGTTGGGAATATCAACACAGTTAGTATTTTTGTGGAATAGTACTAAATAATAGTAACATTAAGACCCTAGTGAAATTCACTCTATTCAGTCACTAGAAAATTTCTAGAGTGCTTCCTCAGTTGTACTCTTCACTGAGATTCGAAGCACAAAGCACTTTGCTGAGAAACAAGACAAAACAGAGATCGAGCAGCCTGACACACTCTGGCACAAAAATAGAATACATAGTCCTAATTCTTGACCCGAGAGCCTCTGCACAGCCAGTAAACTCTACTTGTAAAGCTAACAATCAGTAAACTGAGTAATGCAGTCATGTGCCTCGGTGCCGCATGGTCACAGTATCACTGACACACAGCTGTGTGCAAGGAAATAAGAAAAGGCTGGCGTATGTCATTACGGACTTGTACACTTCTTTTTCTTCTTCTTCCTTTTTTTTTTTTAAATGAAGCCGATGATAACGAGGGCATTAATTTTGCTGCGACACGTCAATGATCGCGCACTTTCATTTTTACTGTTTGTTCCGCAACACGCAGAAGGAATGCGGTAAAGTTCCCACAATCGATGACGTTTACAACATGTAAGCAGTCGCTGCGGAGACGATCGATAATTTCCGTAATTCCACGGAAGCTTAGATGCTGCGTTCTGATTGGTTACCGACTTTTGCCGATTCGGGTTTCGCTAATACATCCCCCATCATTGTACGGAACTGATCAGCCATTGGAAACAAGCACACAAACCATCAAAATTTGTGGTTGTTGTGACTTTTACCTGGGATGAGTGTACGATATTTGTGTTTATTAGCGTTTTTACTACCTGGGAACCTCGGAATTTACTCCAGATGCCCTCGTAGAAGGGCGTCCTTGCCTTCGTCCGAGGTAGAATTTTGTATGATTTAGTGCGAGATCGACCCTGGTTTCTCTTGAAATGTAACAGATCCCGTTGGATTACAGAGCGGAAGTGGGACTTTTAATTAATCAGAGTCTGGACTATAATGAGCGGACGACCGAGGACAACATCGTTCGCAGAAGGTGGAAAACCAGGACAAAACGCACCCTTCGGAGGCATGAGGACCATCAGTGAGTATGAATTTTTTGGGTCAGCCATGCTGGTTAGACCTTCAAAGATGGCGGTCGATCAATCTTCTGCATCGCAAGACACTGGCATTTTGCGTCCATTTCTGACATCCTTTACTAGTTTTCGTACAACTACACTGTTTATAACTCCACTTTAGTAATCATTGATTAGTAATCTATGGAACTGTATGTCCGTTGTGGACCGTATGTCTTCAGGACACTCCGAATTGTTGACTGATAATGAGGCATTCTGTTTTTTCTTCTTTGCCCGGGGGCGAATGGCCAAATTCATCTTCACTTGTCTCCCTCATTGCATCTTCAGTTGTTCAGACCCCTGGTTAAAGCTGTCTAGTCTTCCCTTATGTTAGTGTTGTTTGTGCCAATCCTGTATCTGCTGCTTTTGGGTCTTCTTATCTCAGATGTGGAGAGCTGCAAGTTATAGCTAAACGCAAGATCTTCAGCCTCAGGTTGTGCGACAGTTTTCCCCCCACACGTAACTGGAATCATGAATGTAACGTGTAAGTCATAACTTTAACTGTTACTGTAGTGTTACAATTTAAATGGAATGTCTTGTTACTTGCTGTTTCAAATCTGATGTTTTACAAGCCAGATGTTTTGTACGTCAGCGTTTCATATCGGATCATTTCAGATGTTTTGCCCCAGTTTTCACTTTTTGCCAGAATATTTTCTGCCTATTTAACTTACCTTAGGTACTTTTCTCAACAGTTATTTTTGTTGACATCAGATAGAAGACCTTTTTTTGTGATTGATTTAGGAACAAAACATTACTTCATGGTGTGAACTTGAAGGTAAAGATTTATTACATTGGTGGCAAAACTAGCTGTGTGCATTATAATGATATTTATAACTCTTACAAGTGCTGATCTGTTACTAGTTTCAGGTATGACTAGTTATGATACAGTAATATAATAGTTAATACTCAACAGTGTCAGGCCCAGTTTGAGATTTTAAAAATGCAGTGATACTGATAGCAGTGTTAATCATTACAATTTACATACAAACAAGTGTATCTGATGCACTGACTGACTAAGCAAGGGCCTTGCACACCAAACTTCCAACATACATGTCACCGGTATGCATAATATTTAAGTTTTTTCTTTTAGTTTTACCCAGACACAGGCAAAACTTTTGATTGCAAAATGGTCCATGAGTTATGGTCAGTCGTATCAGTGTTAGTGACTGATAGTTTTATTTTCAGTTTGTGTCTGTGTCACTGCATGTGTCTGTATGCCAGTCATCATGGACTCATTCATGATCCCAAGTACCATGTTGAAGTGGTATGGTCCATAACTGCTATGAGTATGGCCCTTTGAAGTTGCACTCTGATCCTCTCACCTCCAACCAAGCCAACATGCCAAGTCTGACCAGCTAAACTTTACAGTGCGATTAAAACTGGCAGTATATTTGATTTTCAGGTGCAGTGAAAGCACTAGAAATTTCCATGATTATTATTTTAGTTAACTGGGAAGGCTGAAGCTGTGATGGGGTGTGTTTATGACCAGTTTCTTTTTCAGCCGTTCAGGTAAAGATTGCGGTGACACTGAGTGCCTCTGTATGGCTGGGTCCAGGTAGGGACGGCAATGACACAGGCTACATGTTGGCTGGCTGCAGCTGGTAAAGATAGCAGCAGAATGATGATTGAATGGCAGGCTGACACTGACGGCATGTGCGGCTGGTTTCAGGTAAAGATGGCGGCAAGGTGACGACGGTGCTGGCCACTTCAGGCCAGGGGCCCGACCGACCTCAGGAGGTGAGCTACACAGACGCCAAAGTGATCGGCAATGGGTCGTTTGGAGTCGTGTACCAGGCCAAGCTGGTGGACACATCAGAGTTGGTGGCGATCAAGAAGGTGCTGCAGGACAAACGCTTCAAGGTCAGTCACCACCCCCTCCCTTGCAGGCCTGTGTGTTTCAAGAGCACTCTCAGTCTCAGTCAGAACAGGGTATCTGCACAGCCACACTCTACGCTCTTTGCAAGTTTGGGAAAAAGATGATGCTTAAGGCCTTAAAACTAATAAAAGTGGAAAAATAAATGATTCAGAGGGGTTCTTTTGAAAATTTATGACTACACTTCAATCATACTGGAAAGCCTATCTATAGTTCCCTGACTTAGTTTGAGAATAACTAGCTCGATAGTTTCACAGCATATTTTGGCTGATGTCTAATTCAAGTGTAACCGAGTGCATCTGCACATTGTGTTTGTGTTGTTGTACTCTCTGTCACTTTGTCTGTCAGTGTCTCTAGCTTTTTCTTCTGTTGGGTGTGGGGGAGGATTATGATGTCATTTACTTGCAACAAAAAAAAATTACGTATGTTTTACGTATTATTATTTTGGATGTCACTGAAACAGCCAAAAAAAAGCGAGAAGCAGTAACAGTGGCCTCTTGCGTGTACCATCAAAAAGAAACCTGCTACTCCCAGCGACCGTCTACAGAAGTATAATCATGAAATTGCAGGAGTTCAGCAACTCAGTTGTAAAATAAGGCTGTACATTGTGTACACTGATAGCAATACAGTATGAGCATATCACATGTGGTGACGTAATGCCGATAATGGTGGGTAGGTTGATAATCTAATCTATTGAATTTGGTCTTCAAATTTTGAAAAAAGGAAAAAGGCATTGAAAGTTCATGAAATTTAGAATGAGAAGTTTGCTGTCAAGCCCTGTCAGAGGTGCCACCGGTCTCAGAATAGTCATTCTAAATTTGCCCAGATGAGTCGGAAATTGGTAATTAGAGACTTTGTGTATTACAGGTTGCTTGTGTAGCATACAACAAATTGTAAGCTTGCTTGTATGAAGCAAATGCTTCCCATGAGCTTAGTAAAAATGTATTCTGGGCCATAAAAAAACACACACACACACACACACACAAAAAAAAACTTCATTATCTCTCAGAGTCCGTTTTGTAAAGATGTATCGGGTTTAGAGCAAACTGAAATTAAAAATTAATAAGATTATTTATGGCACCCCATCTCGTTAGAGCCCATAGCACTTACAAAGACATAAGAATACACTAATTTCGTCTCACACACAGATGCGCGCACACACACACTACAAATGTATGCATTACTGGTAATGGATTGGTAAACGACAGCTAATGTCAAAATAAAACTAGGTTGAGGCCTGCAAGCTTGGTATTATATATAAGCATTTGCGTGGTTGGGGGAGTTTGTTTAAATTCCAATGGAGGAAATTCTTTTGAAACGCAGTGTTTATTATTACATCTACTTAAAGCAACAGGTTTCAAACTGGGCACTGTGATAAAGCCATTTATGTTTTACCTGTTTTTAGTCTTACCAGTTTCCATAATGGTGGCCCATCCAAGTTTAAGGCAGATCAGTGTAAAGCTTAATTTTGATGCATGCGCACACACGTATGCGTAATACATGCTCTTTCTATCTCTCTCACAAAGACAAACTTTTTTATGTTGTTGGCATTGGAATGTGTTAAAATGAATGATGAATTCTCCACAAATTGCCTGTTGTTTGTTTGTGCAGAATCGTGAACTACAAATAATGCGCAAGCTGGAACACCAAAATATTGTAAAGCTCAAGTTCTTCTTTTATTCTTCAGGTGAAAAGGTGAGGCATTTTGTCAGCATATCGCTCTCTTGCCTTAGCTGCCCCCCCCACCCCGCCCCCCCAAGGAGTTGTGTCCCTTCTTTGACTGTTAGCAAGACATACATTTTTCGAGCTGCCTATGTTTTCAACGCTCGATATCCACCAGCATGCTGGTCAAAGGCCTCCTGCCTGTGTAGAAAACTTGCTGAACACCCTGCTTGAAGAAAAGTCCTTGTCTTCCTTCAGAATTCAAGGCCTTGACATCAACACTGTTGTGGTACTGCACCCATCAGCCTGGACTGGTCAACACTCCGCCATGCCAGCTCACATTGCTACATTTCATAGCAAGCGCTCCTCGCAAGTTGACAGAAATGAAGGGCTGAGGCACACAAAGTAAAATCAAGAACCAGGGTGGCCAGTTATCATTTTTTGGTCTGTTTCGTCCGACCCATTCAGACATTAGACAGTGAACATGAACAAAATGAGAGCATTATCGTGTATATACAGAATGTCGTCAGTGACGCATCACTGGGGCAACAAACCAGATCTGAAGATGACCAGAGTCCACACACTGACGCTGATGGTCTCTGTGAAACACTGCACAACATTATTTTGACGAGTCGGATGCAAAATACACCAGACTGAAGGTGACGTCCCCACGACCAGTGGGCTTAAAGCCTAACAATATACCATCATGTTTCATCCCACCCTCCCACCCTCTCTCTCTCACTCTCTCTGCACTGCGTGCGCACACACACACACACACACACACATTTAAAAAGAAACACTGACAGACCAGAAAGCCGTGATAAGGCAAATCACAGAAGGCAAGGAGAGCAGACAAGTCACAGGAGGCAAGGGACTCATTCAAAAGAAATGAGTCGCAGCAAACAAAAACAAGTCACAGACAGCACGAAATCTAAGTCACAGATGGCAAAGAATGCGTAAAACAGCATGTCACAGTTCTAAGGCAGTGGTAGCGGAGAACAGAAGGTCCCATGACTGGCCTCTTGCCGTCCTCTTGGTGTGACTGACAGATTATCATCAGCCAGTCAGCTCCTGCATATATATAAGCGCACCTTAGACTTGGGCCTAGTCTGAACGGAGCATGGTGGTGGTGCTTTTTTCTTTGTTTACTTTACAAACAATAGTCAGGCGCCTTGGGTCTGTGCAGTTTGAATGCTCAGCATGTTGTGAGGAAGAGATCTGGTGACTGCCAGATCACGTTACCTTACAATAAACTTAGTAAAGAATAGAAACAACCTTGTCAAGGGGGAAATAGGATCTGCTGAAGAATGGAGGGAGGACAAAGTGAGTAACATATAGTTTTATGCCCGGTCAACCAGGATGGTTATATCAGGGCAGATTGTTCCGGGTGGTCACATAGAAAGCAGTAAATGTCAAATGATGTAAGCAAATAAACAGACCAAGAAACAAACAAACAAGGGGGGGGGGGAGAGAAGAAAAGGAAAACGTGAGGAGATTGAGGGATGGGACAGGGAAGATTTGGAAGGTCTGGGAAATGCACGTCATCAATTAACACAAGTTAATATAACATGACATGACGTAAACCCTCATTGTTTATGCCACTGTTTTAAATGGGTGGAGTTCTCTGGCGAGATGAGAGAGGTCAGTTAGGCAGAGACAGCGTGAAGAACAATTTACAGAGGGAACAGAAAGTACATAGAACTGGGCGCAGAAGGTTAGACTGAAGCTTGTACGCAGGTCAGGCTGAAGTGAAGGTGATGATGGACACAGAAAAAGGGCATGTGATAAAAAATACCGTCATTCAGTAAGGTAATACTAATAGATTATAGAAGCTAATTTTAGGTTAAAGTGTGGAAAAAAACAAGCAAGTAATTGATTGTTGAGGTCTTATGTTTAGATCTGGGGAGGAGAAAGTCCTACTCCCTTCATAAGAGCCTATTGGGCACATCACTTCGATCATGCATGTAAAGGTGTCAGTGAGTGTGACAGTTTTGATTCCAATCAAGTTCATAAAGTTGCCTGTAGTGTAAATGTAACAGATAGATTTTGATCATGCTTGTAAGTTGTGTCTGTAAGTTGTAACAGTTGATTTGTTTCGAATTGCAGAAAGATGAGGTGTTCCTGAACCTGGTGTTAGAGTATGTTCCTGAGACAGTGTATCGTGTAGCACGCCACTACAGCAAATCCAAACAGACCATCCCAATACTCTACATCAAAGTGAGTGCAGAGCGACACAAATTGTCACTGCTTACTGAGCATCAGCCCATTGCCTGTAACACATTGCTGTATAGATAAAGTGCATATAGTTCAGTTAGTTAGTCTGTCTGTTTGGAAAAGTGTGTGTAATTTACTAGTTGTGTTGAAATGTGCGCTAGTTTTCAAATGTAAGTATGTATCAGCCTTGTACAAGTAGCGGGCATAAAAATTAAATGTACATTGGTCTTCACATACCATGTTTTAACTTATTGAGTGTAAATTTTACATTTGTTTAGAAAGTCTCATGCACTATATACTCTTTTTTGTTTTATTTTTGCTCACCTGAAGTGTATGTTTTTATTTCTTGTGTTTCATGAAAATATGAATTTAACTTATTCAGTGTGCTTTATTACAAAGTCACCAAATGGCTACATGTCTGATTACATTTCAGGTAGACACAAACCAATTGTTTATCAAATGTGTGTGGGTTTTTTTCTTTTTAAACTGTACATGAAGAAGTTGCACCTCAAATGTGTGGTGCACGCTTGTGTTGCAACCACACGTGAGTTGGCTGCTTATCAACTGTGCACGTGTGATTGTGTTTCAGCTATACATGTACCAGTTGTTTCGCAGTCTGGCCTACATTCACTCGCAGGGCGTGTGCCACCGCGACATCAAGCCACAGAATCTACTGCTGGACCCTGAGACTGGCGTGCTCAAACTCTGTGATTTTGGAAGGTGGGTTGAGTCGTCAGTAACTGGATTTTAGTGTCCTGTCAGCCACGCAGAATTGCCCCAGGATGATCAGACTGTGTTATGAACAAATGTGCATTTCAAAGCTTACCACATTAAATGTGAAACCAGGCCATGCAAATATACAAACGTGAAACACACATTTTGGAAGAGTTAGTCCCTTCAGTATTGCCCATGTTAACCTACGTTGCCCCAGGCCGCCCATCGCCACCCGCTCTTTTTTCTTACTGCGCAACCCCAGACCGCCCAGGAGCGGCCGGTAACCACAGGCTCCATACCGGCATCCCAGCTTATGCAAATAGGAACTGGATTCTCATGAGACTTGTAGCCTCATTTCTGCTGTTGCTTCCAGTGATGTCCTTTGTTCCAAGTTCAGTGGAGTTTGAGAGATGCTGTGAATTTTCAGAGTTGTGAGATAGATGCACGGAAATAAACAAAAGCCCTGCTGTTAAAAATAGTGTCAGAGCTTCATCTTGAGATTTGAATTGTAAATTTGGTGGCTCAGTCGCTTACCCTGGGCACACTAACAAACTCATGGAGCTTTATCTTTGGAGCTTCAAACTGGAAATTTTGAAAGTGGGCACCCAAACACAACCTGACATTCAGATGAGAACATATCTGATTTAGGATTTTTAAAAACAAAAATATATATGCTTTTATTTTTGAGTGAAAAAGAAAACCAAAAACATGTTGAATATATGAGAACAATGTATTTGCAAACTGGGAAGAATGTAAAGTAAGCTGAAACTGTTATTTTGTGTTTGTTATTGATTTTTTTATTTGTGTGCCCAGGATTGTTTGACATAGTTACTTCCCTTTGTATGGGATTTTGTAGAGAAAGGGTGACAACTGGTGTTGAACCAAGTGGTTAAAGATAACACTAGTAATACCCCTACAATAATAACTTGCATTTCATTAATGCAGACCCAGCCCAACACTACCCCCTCCCACCCACCACCACCACCTTAGGTGCAAAGCCCCTAAGTGCAAGCAGGGCAAACAATCTTAACTTGGTATTGTCACAGTACTTTGTCCCAGCATAGTATTGTCACAGTACTTTGTCCCAGCATAGTGGTGTCTCAGTACTTTGTCCCAGCATAGTATTGTCACAGTACATTGTCCCAGCATAGTGGTGTCACAGTACTTTGTTCCAGCATAGTGGTGTCACGGTACTTTGTCCCTGCATAGTATTGTCACAGTACTTTGTCCCAGCATAGTGGTGTCACAGTACTTTGTCCCAGCATAGTGGTGTCACAGTACCTTGTCCCAGTATAGTGGTGTCACAATACTTTGTCCCAGTATAATAATATATACTTTGTCTAACGTGTACACACACACAGACGTACCTCCCTTTCTTACTCTCCCTCTCTCTGTGCCCCTCTCTTGCTCGCACATGCACACATACTCTACTCTTGCTGCTTGCAGCTGACAAGAGATTAATTCAGCCAGATTAACTGCACTGAAGCCACAAGGACAAGCTCAGTGCTACCAGGATTAATGCTGTGCATAATGTATCTTCCACCTATTTTTGATTGCAGTGCCAAAGTATTAGTACGTGGGGAGCCGAATGTATCTTACATCTGCTCCCGATACTACCGAGCACCCGAGTTGATATTTGGTGCCACAGATTATACTTGTCAGATAGGTGAGTATTATGCGTGTTATAACTGTTAGCTTCGTATCTGTCAGGTAGATGTGCGTTGTACATCTCTTGTATCAAAAATAGTCATGGGATATGAGTATTATGTGTGTTGTAACTGTTACCTTCGTATCTGTCAGGTAGATGTGCATTGTACGACTCTTGTATCAAAAATAGTCATGGGATATGTAAGCTAATTAGCAGAATTTCAATAGCAGGGTACCTGTGTTCTGTAAAAGGAGCCTTTTAAGAAATGCTTCCGCTAAAACAGTATTAAAAAGAAACACGTATTGCAATAAAGTCAGCCAGTGTGTGCCCTGTCGAACTTGTGGCAACAGTCCAGTCTTCAGTTCCTAGAATCCTACTTCTGTGGTAGGAACTTGGCTCTCCGGACCCATCCCAACACCCCCTCTCCACCCAGCCACCACACACACACAGAACCACCACCAACACCAAGCAGCTGCTTGATTGGTTCAGATTATGAATGATAAAAAAATAAAAAAAGGATTTAACTTAAAACTTGACTGTTCAAACAGTACCATAACAGGCTGGGCAGTAGCTTGGTTTGGGAGAATGGTCTTTAAGTTGTAACAAATCCTGCATGTCGAGCAGTAAGGCTGCATCAAGAGTCAACAAGTTGGCAAGGGAGGGCTGCATCTAGAGTTAACAAGGGCTGTGTCAACAAGAGTTAACAAGGGCTGTCTCTAGAGTTAACAAGGGCTGTCTGTAGAGTTAACAAGGGCTGTCTAGAGTTAACAAGGGCTGTGTCAAGAGTTAACAAGGGCTGTCTCTAGAGTTAACAACGGCTGCATCAAGAGTTAACAAGGGCTGTCTCTAGAGTTAACAACGGCTGCATCAAGAGTTAACAAGGGCTGTCTCTAGGCTGTCTCTAGAGTTAACAAGGGCTGCATCAAGAGTTAACAAGGGCTGTCTCAAGAGTTAACAAGTGATGCATCAAGAGTCAACAAGGGCTGCGTCAAGAGTTAACAAGGGCTGTCTCTAGAGTTAAGGGATGCATCAAGAGTTAACAAGGGCTGCGTCAAGAGTAAACAATGGATGCATCAAGAGTTAACAAGGGATGCATCAAGAGTTAACACGGGATGCATCAAGAGTTAACAAGGGGCGTCTCTAGAGTTAACAAGGGATGCGTCAAGAGTAAACAAGGGATGCATCTAGAGTTAACACGGGACGCGTCAAGAGTTAACAAGGGATGCATCAAGAGTTAACAAGGGATGCGTCAAGAGTTAACAAGGGCTGCATCAAAAGTTAACAACGGATGCATCAAGAGTAAATGGGGGCCTGTCTCAAGAGTAAACAAGGGCAGTGTCAAGAGTTAGCAAGGGCTGCATCAAGAGTTAACAAGGTCTGCATCAAGAGTTAACAAGGACTGCATCAAGAGTTAACAAGGGATGCATCAAGAGTTAACAAGGGATGCATCAAGAGTTAACAAGGGCTGTCTCTAGAGTTAACAAGGGATGCATCAAGAGTTAACACAGGATGCATCAAGAGTTAACAAGGGATGCATCAAGAGTTAACAAGTGATGCATCAAGAGTTAACAAGGGCTGTGTCAAGAGTTAACAAGGGATGCATCAAGAGTTAACAAGGGCTGTCTCTAGAGTTAACAAGGGATGCATCAAGAGTTAACAGGGTGGTGTTAAGAGTTAACAAAGGCTGTGTCAAGAATTAACAGGGGTGGTGTCAAGAGCTAGAGTTAACGAGGGAGGGCTGCATCTCGTCAAGGCAGGGCTGTGTCTGGAGTTAGTAAGGGTTGTGTTGAGGGTTAACAAGGGCCGTGGCAAAGGTCAGAGTCTGAATGTGGAAGCTGGAAGGGCATTGTGTTGTGTGGCTGGGTGACAGCGCTGTGCTGGTGTTGCAGACGTGTGGTCAGCGGGGTGTGTGCTGGCGGAGTTACTACTGGGTCAGCCCATCTTCCCTGGGGACAGCGGCGTGGATCAGCTGGTGGAGATCATCAAGGTGCTGGGCACGCCCACGCGGGAGCAGATCCGTGAGATGAACCCCAACTACTCCGAGTTCAAGTTCCCCCAGATCAAGGCCCACCCGTGGACCAAGGTAGGTGTTGGTTTGAAGAGGAGAAAAACCCGGCCCCTCTGCTGGGAATATTTGGGGTTTGTCTGGGGAGAGAGGTAGCCATGGGCCTTGGAGAAAGCGAGGGGATTGATGTCTAGCACAAAGGTCCTGCGACAGCAGAAAGGAAGTACCTTTTTGAGGAGGCATCTTTGGTGGAGTGCAGGTGCTTTGTATTTACTTGCATGCCAGGTGAGCGTTACCATGGGTGACTGGGGACTGCGTCATATTCACGTGACGTCTTGCTGGCGCTTGTTAACTCCCTTGTGTGTGAATTCCTGGAAAGGGAGGAACGTCCAGTGCCGAGATCTTAGGGGTGGAGGCAGAAAAGAATCTCGTTCATTCAGCAAGTGTTCAGTTTAGAGAAGAAAGGATTGTAAGGGATCTTAGGGGTGGAGGAGAAAAACAACACTTGTTCATTCAGCAAGTCTTCAGTTCAGAGGAGAAAGGATTGTAAGGGATCTTAGGGGTGGAGGGAGAAAAACAACACTTGTTCATTCAGCAAGTCTTCAGTTCAGAGGAGAAAGGATTGTAAGGGATCTTAGGGGTGGAGGAGAAAAACAACACTTGTTCATTCAGCAAGTCTTCAGTTCAGAGGAGAAAGGATTGTAAGGGATCTTAGGGGTGGAGGAGAAAAACAACACTTGTTCATTCAGCAAGTCTTCAGTTTAGAGGAGAAAGGATTGTATGGGATCTTAGGGGTGGAGGAGAAAAACAACACTTGTTCATTCAGCAAGTGTTCAGTTTAGAGGAGAAAGGATTGTAAGGGATCTTAGGGGTGGAGGGAGAAAAACACTTGTTCATTCAGCAAGTCTTCAGTTCAGAGGAGAAAGGATTGTAAGGGATCTTAGGGCTGGAGGAGAAAAACAACACTTGTTCATTCAGCAAGTCTTCAGTTTAGAGGAGAAAGGATTGTAAGGGATCTTAGGGGTGGAGGGAGAAAAACAACACTTGTTCATTCAGCAAGTCTTCAGTTCAGAGGAGAAAGGATTGTAAGGGATCTTAGGGCTGGAGGAGAAAAACAACACTTGTTCATTCAGCAAGTCTTCAATTCAGAGGAGAAAGCATTTAAAGGGATCTTAGGGCTGGAGGGAGAAAAACTTGTTCATTCAGCTAGTATTATGTTTAGAGCAGAAAGGATTGTCAGGTAAAGTTACAGGTAAAGGTACAGTTGCCTTTGTAACTAGGCAACAAAATGGAGGTGGGGTGGAGGGGATAGGAAAGGAACCATAGTATACAAATTTATGGGGGTGGTGGGGGAGGGAAGTAGATCCTTAGAGTCACTTGAGCTGTCAGCTCATCCATCTTGTTTTGGGGGAGTCTGACAAGACCTTAGAGACGAGGCGGTGTTGGCTTCTGCAGGTGTTCCGACCACGCACACCGCCCGAGGCCATACAGCTTGTGAGTCGCCTGCTGGAGTACACCCCCTCCGCCCGCATCCAGCCGATGGAGGCGTGCGCCCATGCTTTCTTCGACGAGCTGCGGGACCCTACCAGTCGCCTGCCCAACGGCCGCGAGCTGCCCCCGCTTTTCAACTTCACCGCCACAGGTTGGTACCCATGGCGAAGGGCAACTGCAGCCACTTCTTCCAGTTTGTTGGGTGGATGTGGTGAGTTGTGATTAGGGAGGGTGGGGTGGGTTGTGAGTAAGGCTGGTGGGGTGGGGTGGGTTGTGAGTAAGGCTGGTGGGGTGGGGTGGGTTGTGATTGGGGGGTGGGGTGGGTTGTGAGTAAGGCTGGTGGGGTGGGGTGGGTTGTGAGTAAGGCTGGTGGGGTGGGGTGGGTTGTGAGTAAGGCTGGTGGGGTGGGGTGGGTTGTGAGTAAGGCTGGTGGGGTGGGGTGGGTTGTGAGTAAGGCGGGGGGGGGGTTTTGGTGGTGGGGGGTGGGGTGGGTTGTGAGTAAGGCTGGTGGGGTGGGGTGGGTTGTGAGTAAGGCTGGTGGGGTGGGGTGGGTTGTGAGTAAGGCTGGTGGGGTGGGGTGGGTTGTGAGTAAGGCTGGTGGGGTGGGGTGGGTTGTGAGTAAGGCTGGTGGGGTGGGGTGGGTTGTGAGTAAGGCTGGTGGGGTGGGGTGGGTTGTGAGTAAGCTGGTGGGGTGGGGGTTGTAGTAAAGGCTGGTGGGGTGGGGTGGGTTGTGAGTAAGGCTGGTGGGGTGGGGTGGGTTGTGAGTAAGGCTGGTGGGGTGGGGTGGGTTGTGAGTAAGGCTGGTGGGGTGGGGGGGGTTGTGGTAAGGCTGGTGGGGGGGGGTGGGTTGTGAGTAAGGCTGGTGGGGTGGGGTGGGTTGTGAGTAAGGTGGTGGGGTGGGGGGGGTGGAGGGCTGGTGGGGTGGGGTGGGTTGTAGTAAGGCTGGTGGGGTGGGTTGTGAGTAAGGCTGGTGGGGTGGGGTGGGTTGTGATTAGGGAGGGTGGGGTGGGTTGTGAGTAAGGCTGGTGGGGTGGGGTGGGTTGTGAGTAAGGCGGTGGGTGGGGTGGGTTGTGAGTAAGGCGGGGGGGTGGGTGGGTTGTGAGAGGGAGGGGGGGGTTTGGTTGTGTTAAGGGTGGGGTGGGGTGGGTTGTGGGTTGGGTGGGGTGGGTGGGTGGTTAGGGGGGTGGGGTGGTTGTGGAAGGCTGGTGGGGTGGGGGGGTGTGGTAAGGCTGGTGGGTGGGGTGGGTTGTGAGTAAGGCTGGGGTGGGGTGGGTTGTGAGTAAGGCTGGTGGGGTGGGGTGGGGTGTGATAAGGCTGGTGTATTTGGAGGTGGGGGGGTGGGGGGGGTGGGGGGGGTTGTGATTAAGGGGGTAGGGAAGTGGGTTGTGATAGGGAGTGGGGTGGGTTGTGATCAGGGCTAGTGTGGTGGGGGTGGGGTGAGTTGTAATTAAGGGGGTGGGTTGTGTTGTGATTAAGGGCATGGAGGTTGTGTTGGGGGGCTGTGATTAGCGCGGGTGGGGTGGGTTGCGATTAAGGCTGGCGGTGTGGGGGTGGGGTATGTTATGATTAGGGCTGGTGGGATGGGTGCAGGAGTGGCTTGACTGGCATTTGTAATGATTAGTGTTCCTTGAAGGCCGTTTGGCTGGCGGGCCCTAATCACAAACCAACCCTCACACTGCAGGAGACGTCATGGTATGTTCAGCTCAAATTCTGACCATGCATGCATATTCAGAAAAAGCCACGTTCTGGAAAATGTACATTTCTGCTTGGCCTAACCAGTCTGCTAACATGTATGGCGCTTTTTTGTGTAGTCTCAGCGCTGAATTCTCAGGCAATTCATTGTGCGGCTTGTATTTCCACAGCAAAGTATGAGCGTTTGCCATTTTTCTGGAAGCCCCGTTGAAATTATTTTCACTGAGAACAAAATGAAATGGGGAGAAAGAAAGCAAAAAAATACTGTAACTTAAAAAAACTGTTTGTTTATATATATTTTTTAGTGTACTCTTTGTCTGTATGCGAGTGTAGACAGGTTTTTGCATTCTCCTTCTTTCGACAGAGGTGGCCATCGCCCCGCAGCTGAATGCCAGCTTGATACCAGCCCACGCCCGAACGACCCAGGGCGACCCCCCCGCAGCACAAGGCCCATCTGGCAAGGAAGGGGGCAGCAGCGGAGCGCCACAATCAGGGGAGGCGAGCGGAGGACAGGCTCAGGGGGCCCAGGCGCCCGGGACGTCAGCATGATGAGAGTTGATGTGTTAGACATGTCTCTCTCTCTCGCTCTCCTTGGGCCCTTCCCCTCCCTGCACTCTTCCCTCTTCCCCACCCCACCCCACCCCCACCACCCCCCTTTTTCTTTTGAGGGTTGCAGCTAGGCTGGTGTGGAAAGCTTGCGAACGCCGCGTGTTGACTGAGCATGACAGTCTAGGGGGCGATGGAGTATCATCCCACCTGACTGACCCCCACCGTGTACCACTGCCCCTCCTCGGCCCGCCCCTCCCTCCGCCTGTCATGCAAACTGGGTTTTAGCTTCTTGTCCACCCCTTCACCTTAGTCCTGTGGTTGTCACCATGCTAATTGTTTTAACAGTGAAACATTTTATGTTTGTTTTTCGTCAGGGTGGAAGTCGTTTTCCGTTTTCCGACAAAGTCGGCTGTGAACGATCTTTGGCGGTTAAACGGGGAAGAAAAAGTGGTCAGGCTTTCGTTATTTGCGGTGACTGTAAATCCCCCTCCGCCCCCCCCCCCCCCCCCCCCACCACCCCTCTCCCCTTTTGAAAGTGTATTTTATGGAGTTGAGCAACATTGTTGTCAGCTTTTATGATTATTTTTTTGTTTTTTTGTTTTAAGTTTGTTTACAGCATTGTAACACACAATAACATGTGCATTTCCCCAGCTGTTTTAGACATTTTAAGGCTCTGTAATTTCCTTCCATGCCCCCCCTCCCCCCCCCCCAAACCCCCCCCCCCCCCCCCCCCCCCCAACACACACACCCAGTCCCTCCATAATATGAACATTGTTTTGACTTTTTCAAAATGCTGGGTAGATGATTTGAATTTTTTTAGTTTTTTTCCTTCTTTTTCTCTCTTCTCTGTGACGGTGAAGTGTATGGATCACACATTTCATCAGCGTCTGATGTTTGCAGGCGCTACATGTTTTGTACATTCTGTTTGACCACTACTCTTAACTCCACCTGTCCTGTCTACCTGCTACCCTCCCACTCAGTGCATAGGAAACTTCATGGTCATTACTTTTCTGTAACGGCAGAGTGTCTGTTAACTGAAGTGGCGAACAGAGACATTTTTTAGCCTTGAGACTTGGGTCGGTGAGCATGTGAGGAAGGGGGAAGAGAGAACATGTATGGATGCTGTGTGTGCGTGTGGGTGGATGGATGGATCTGGAGAAGGAAATGGCTGTCGATTTGTTGTGTGCTCACACGTGATCATCAAAAATATAAGAAGTAACAGATGTTTTATCACAAGAGTTAACGTGTTTTTTTCTTCTTCTGTGAGCAAGCCATTTTTAAAAGCATTGAAAGCGTGTGGGTGTGCGACGAGGAGCCTGTTTGTCTTGTACATATTTTATTTTTTCTTCCATCGTGAGCGGAGTGAGTTGTTTGTAACAGAAATCAGTTAACTGAAACGCTTCACCCGTTTGCAGCAGTAGCGTGTTTACAATTGTCATCGGTTTGGTTAGTTTGCGTGTTTGTATACATGGGTGAGTGTATGATTGTGCATACATGGGTGAGTGTATGATTGTGTATACACGGATGAGTGTATGGTTGTGTGTACAGGGGTGAGTGTATCATTGTGTCTGCATGGGTGAGTATATGATTGTGCATACTGTTATTGGTCTGCATGGAGTGTTGATTATGGTTCACGATGCCCGTGAGGACGTGGCGTGCTGGCTGCGTGTGTGACGAGTGATTGATAAGTGACATTGTAGTCTCTTCTTGCAAGTCACCTGTAACAGCTCGAACCTGTGGAGCCCCAAGGGGGCTGCACTAACACTAAAGTCGTGTTTCCTGTTCTGTGTGATCATCGACCTGACTTGAACCTTTCCACGGTCAGTGAGCATGTGGCTGTTACTGTATTAGTGAAGCACACGTGCTTCAACAGTTTGTATTCAGAATCTGTCAACCTGAGGGGAGTGTCTGTGTCATGAGACATATTTCATGTGTCGTGGGACTTATTCATGGGTCAAAGTGTCAATGCATGGAACATGTTAACGTGTTGGCACTTATTATTATATTGATGCCCTAGGTCTTTGTGTGTGTGTGTGTGTGTGTTCCATGCACAAGCTTTGTGTATGTGTGCGTTTCTCAGTCATCTGTAAACTTGCTCCTGCCACAGGCTTTAGTCCTGCTGTGTGCACATGCAGACATCCCGTTCCCTTGAAGTTGGGATCTCGGATCATTTGTAAAGAGTCACCGAAAATGTTGAACTTGACACAAGTTTACATATGCCACCACTTTTGTTTTATTTATCTCCTTTATTAGCCTGAATTGCTGTTGATGATGATTGCTTTGTACGAGGAAAGGCATGCTTGACGAGTTTGCCGTCTGAATTTCAGCAGTAGAAAATCGGTGAACTCTTTGATTTGGATACACGTTGGGTCTTGCAGGAGGGAGGTTCTTGGGTCTGTTTCACCACGAACGCTTTTCGTTTTCTATTTTCTCCATTGGGTGCGTGAACACGGACCAAGCCTTCAAAGTGAACAGCTGGGACTGGATGGGAAACGGGCATCACCTACTCCTGGGGCATGTCTGACGAGTCTGACACGCACCGGTGGACCTGTGCGTGGTTCAGTCTCTGTGCTTGTCTGTCACGTACATTGTTTGTGGCTGTCTGACATGTGTCAGCTGTTCTTGTGTGTCTGGCGTTATCGTCAGAAGTGCGTGTCTGGCACAATTTTTCTTGTATGACAAGATTGTCCATGCTTGTCAATCTGTACATGATTTAGCAGAGCCTTGGGAAAGACGCTGAGATTCTTGTCATGAGAGTGGTAGATTAATACAGCCGTAGGCCCATTGGCAAGGACCTGGAGATGGAGGGGGGGGGGGGGGGGGGGGGCATTGTCGCTATGCTGTTTTCTTTATTTGTATTGGTCATCTTTCGTTATTTCTATACTTGTTACACAAGAAACCAAAAAAAAAAACTACTTACATCACCCTTCTAAAGACTTGTCAGTATCACTTGCTTTTCGCTGCTGTATCAGTTGTATTTGTCAAGAAATCTGTGTGATAAAACTTTGTACTTGGAGATATTTATTATTTCATTGAAGATGAAGTGGAAATCTGTACAGCCAGCAGAGATGGGTCTTCCTGTCCGCAGCCTTGCCTTCAGGGAGTCCATTTATCATTGGAACCTTGGTTCCCTTTTTTTCTTTTTTCGTTTTTTTCCAACAAAATGTTTGGGAATAAAGGATGGTATTTAATGTGAAATTTGGTTTGAAACTTGAAGGAAGAACTTGGTTTTGACCATCATTCTTTCTGTCACAGATCTGTTTGCAGCTGTGATATTTTTTGCTTTGGAAATTGGGAGGAGCTGATGGGCAAGTTAGTCATGTCAGTGAATCAGTCTTCAACTGACCATACTGCTACGTAGACCTAACCTGCAGTGACTGTGTTTTTTATTATTATTATTATTATTATAGACAGCTGACCACGGGGCGAAAGGTAGAGGTTGCAGAAACCACAGGTAGATTTGTGGCTCAGAAGCCACAGGTAGATTTGTGGCTCAGAAGCCACAGGTAGATTTGTGGCTCAGAAGCCACAGGTCGATTTGTGGCTCAGAAGCCACAGGTCGATTTGTGGCTCAGAAGCCACAGGTAGATTTGTGGCTCAGAAACCACAGGTAGATTTGTGGCTTCTGACTCTGTGGGCCCTTGAACACGGCAAATCTATTTTCAGGAGAAACCAAACAGTTGAAATGTGATTGGTTTTGTTTCGAATTTCATTTGATTTGGTTTGTAACGGACGCTGGTGCTCAGATGCTGGGAGCAGTGGTGAAGGATGCCGCAGCTTGAAGACACTGAGTAAGATCGCTCAGAATACTAACTTGCAGTGTTTGTGCAGTCGTCGAAAGTCTCTTCTTCTCCGTAGGCAGACAGCTTCTTGATGTAGAAGTACAGGTTCACACTGAAGACATCAGTGGATGTGCAGTCGTCGAAAGTCTCTTCTTCTCCGTAGGCAGACAGCTTCTTGATGTAGAAGTACAGGTTCACACTGAAGACATCAGTGGATGTGACGGTGGTGTAGATGAGATGAAATAAAAAATTTAAAAAAAGGAATGGAATGAAGTATGACAAAAATGATACCAAGAACTTACTTCAGGTTGTCAACTGGTGAATCCGTCTTCAACTGACCATACTACTAGTACTATGTAGACTTAACCTGCAGTGACAAAGTTGTTTTTTTAATTATTATTATTATGGATGGCTGACCACAGGGCAAAAGGTAAGAGGTTGCAGAAGCCGCCACTCTGTAGTCCTGAAAATCCCCTTTTCAGGCCTTGGATAATCTGTGAAGTAGTAGGCACAGTACTTGAAAGTCCTTTAACAAATTGAGGTGGAAAGTAGCAGGCACAGTACTTGAAAGTCTTTTAAAAAAATAAAAAATAAATCTAGATGAAAAATCTGGGAAGTAGTAGGCAGAGTACTCTCAGTACTTAAAATCCTTTAAAAAACAACTGAGGATGGAAAATCTGTGAATAGGCACAGTACTTGAAAGTCTGTTAAAAAAGCAACTGAGATTGCGGCACTCACAGTGCCTTGACAGTGATTGTGCCTCTCTCCCATCCTGCTATGACTGGCACAGTTCTTGGACGGGCAGGTAGTTTTATGTTTTTAACGCCCTGTCAGCCATGATGGTTAAGTCGGGGCGGATGTGACTTTTCTGGTCGGTATCTGTGCTGTTTCTGCCTTCCCCCTGTTTCAGCATAGTAGCATTTTGTTCATGTAAAAAAAAAGCAGTTTGTCTGTTTAAAAAAGAAAGTGTCATTTGGACCCTAAAAATGAACAAAGTTGGCTCTTGAAAGTCATGCACACTTTAAATGCTGCATGTTGCATGCAGCAACTGTGCGTGCACTACCTGCTGGAATGCGAGTAAAGTAAACCTACCACAACAAACGCGCTACAACAAACTGTAACTCGACAGACAGGATGTAACCAATTCTTGACCTCAACTTGAAACAATCCCCAACAAAAGAGGCACTCCTAGAAGCATATTCTTAAACACTTCATAGATTGTGGAGACAAGGATTGAACAGTTGTAGATTGTGGAGACAAGGATTGAACAGTTGTAGATTGTGGAGACAGGATTGAACAGTTGTAGATTGTGGAGACGGGATTGAACAGTTGTAGATTGTGGAGACAAGGATTGAACAGTTGTAGATTGTGGAGACGGGATTGAACAGTTGTAGATTGTGGAGACAAGGATTGAACAGTTGTAGATTGTGGAGACAAGGATTGAACAGTTGTAGATTGTGGAGACAAGGATTGAACAGTTGTAGATTGTGAAGACATGGATTGAACAATTGTAGATTGTGGAGACAAGGATTGAATAGTTGTAGATTGTGGAGACAAGGATTGAACAGTTGTAGATTGTGGAGACAGGATTGAACAGTTGTAGATTGTGGAGACACAGATTGAACAGTTGTAGATTGTGGAGACAAGGATTGAACAGTTGTAGATTGTGGAGACATGGATTGAACAGTTGGAACCTTGCACATGAGGATGGAAGTCCCTTTTGAGGGGGGGGGGGGGGTCTTATTGCTGCCACTGCATTCCATCAGAAGATGGGGGGTTGGGGGGGGGTCGCATTGTGCAAACTTGACGAGGTTGAAGAAAAACGGGGCAGAATGCATGGGCAGGGCATTTTCCAGTGTCCCAGCAGTCTTTTGGTTTGGTTTTGTATCTTAAGTTTGTCAACGAAAAGCAGTAAAAGTGACTCCAGGCAGCTCCAAGGGTAATCTCTGCCTTTGACAGCAGCTCAAGGTCCTCCGAGAGCTAATGTAAAAGTCCTGGTGACCTTCCTCATCTGTGCATGTGTGTGTGTTTAATAAATCTGCAAAAAAACACTTTTTTTTAGTATCCAGTGATGACGAGGCATGTCTAATGTTTACCAGTTTGATTTCAAAGAAATCACAGGATCTTCGGACGACACCATTCTTTTCCTTATCAGGGAACTGCAATTAAGATTGAATGTGGTTCGCATTATTCAGGCCGTCATGGAATCTTGCGGAGACTTCTGTAAATGGCAGGAATGAAGTCTTCATTACAGTCATTCATGTCATGTTTTTTTTGTTGCTTCTTTGCTGATTTTGGCTCGGTACCTCAAACCATGGCTCGTCTGTACATTATCTTCAGCCCAATTGTCAGTAGAGTAGTTCATTCATAGTGCTATTTATTTTTGTCAGAGAACACGAGCATGTTCAAAGCAGTAATTGTGAAAGCGTTTCAATGTTGGCATGTTTGCAGCATAATTGTGGGGTGCCTCTGGATGCGTGCGTGTGTGTGTGTGTGCATGCGTGTGTGTGTGTATGACGCACACAGGGGAGTGTTTTTAAGGACTTCTTCTGTTTCCCTGCATTCTTTCTGCTTTTTCATGATCATTTTCATATCCTATTGGCATCACACGCTTGATCTGGCATACATGAGCAAGAAAACTGTGTTCAGTACAGTCATACGATGCGCTGTCCTGTCTTGATCACCTCTGGATGAGCGTGTGTTGTGAACCTGGACAGGTGGGGCAACCAGCGTTACGGAGTCTGTGTGATGGCGCTCAGCCTGTCGCTGTGCACTAAGGGTTTGCCCACTGGGTTTGTCAGATGGATTCCTTTGGTGAACTGTCTGGTTGCAAACTTGAAAGAGGTGGACCTGACCTGACCCCCACCCCCCATTCCCCTCCTCCCTTCCCCCCAACCCCCTTAATTCAGCAGATGTGTGGAGTGAAACGCAACACAACTGCAAAGCTCATTGCTTGAGCCTAGTCATAGTTTCAGTGAGAGGATGGCAAACTGCACTGTAGAGGCGATTGCTTGCTTGTTGGGCTCAGCGACTGTATCTGGTCTGTTGAACACAGGAAGACCTGGTGGAGCATGGGTGCAGGTGACTGGCCACTCTCCTACCTTTGTGTGGGGGGGCCACGGTACAGGTGTATTCACTGTGCCCTGAGCAGAGTTTTCAGGTGACTCGGCCGCTCTCCTACCTTTGTGTGGGGGGGCCACGGTACAGGTGTATTCTCTGTTCCCTGAGCAGAGTTTTAAGGTGAATCTGCCACTCTCCTACCTTTGTGTGGGGGGCCAAGGTACAGGTGTATTCACTGTGCCCTGAGCAGAGTTTTCAGGTGAATCTGCCACTCTTCTACCTTTGTGTGGGGGGCCAAGGTACAGGTGTATTCACTGTGCCCTGAGCAGAGTTTTCAGGTGACTTGGCCACTCTCCTACCTTTGTGTGGGGGGCCAAGGTACAGGTGTATTCACTGTGCCCTGAGCAGAGTTTTCAGGTGACTCGGCCACTCTCCTACCTTGGTGTTGGGGTGACCCACCTGCAGCAACATGAGAAGGCATTTGCATCCGCTTCTGGCATTTCCTGCAGTCTGCTTCTATTCTGTGGTGTTGCCATTCCTACACTTCCACTCATGCGGCATGTTTGTGCCGCTGCTTTCACCCTGATCCAACCATCATGGCTGACTGGGCATTGAAACCAAATTTCCTGCCTTCCTCTGCTTGTATGCTTCTGATGTCCCCTCTCCTCTCCTCCACTTCCTGACTGATGACACCCCCTCTCCTCTCCTCCACTTCCCTTCTTCTGACATCCCATCTCCTCTCCTCCACTTCCCTTCTTCTGACATCCCCTCTCCTCCACTTCCCTTCTTCTGACATCCCATCTCCTCCACTTCTTTGTCCCCTCTCCTCCACTTCCCTTCTTCTGATGTCCCATCTCCTCTCCTCCACTTCCCTTCTTCTGACATCCCATCTCCTCCACTTCCCTTCTTCTGACGTCCCATCTCCTCCACTTCCCTTCTTCTGACGTCCCATCTCCTCCACTTCCCTTCTGACATCCATCTCCTCCACTTCCCTTCTTCTGACGTCCCATCTCCTACACTTCCCTTCTTCTGATGTCCCCTCTCCTCCACTTCCTTTCTTCTGACATCCCATCTCCTCCACTTCCCTTCTTCTAACGTCCCCTCTGTGGCGCGTTGGCAACTTGACTTCCGCTCTTCAAACATATACTCCCTGCTTCTACTTAGGTGGCATTTCTATCTCTTGTTTTCACACATTTCTTCCACTTCCATGCTTCTGACATTTTCTCTCTTCTACTTCCACTCTTCTGGCATTTCCTTGCGTCTACTTCCACAGTTCTGGCATTTCCTCACGTCTACTTCCACACTTGTGACGTTTTCTCTCTCCTGCCTTTCCTCTGCTCCCACATTTCTTACATTTCCTCTTCCATTCTGCTGTTCCGATATTTTTTCTCTTCTCTAGCACCAGTCCTGACATTTCCTCTTTTTCCGCTCTTGTGGCATTTTGCTCTCATCCACTTACACTCTTGTGGCGTTTCTTCTGTGCGATTGATTCTTGTGCCGTTTTATGTGCAAGGCTGGTTGGTTGGTGCCTGTGATCGTGAATCGTCCATGAAAAAACATTCTCTTCCTCTCTCTTCTCTCTCTCTTTGACTTGTCAGGTTTAGACATGTAGGTGTACCTCTGTTCTCTGTAATTGTGTAAAATATGAAACCGTAAATAAACACAAAGTTCACATTGCTGTCCTTGTGCTGTGTTTGGGTGTGTGATTCTGCAGGTTCAAGTAGTTAAGTTTTACACACACACACACAGTGACACACTGTACACATATATACAACTATCTGTACACAATCTTGAAAACGCCACAAGAAGTACTGCTGACGATTCATCTGGTTTATTGTATCCATTCAAAGGATCTATATGTGTTGTGCAAATCTGATCAACACAAAAACCAAGCATATGTGCAATGGATGTTATATTGGGCTGTGGAGGAGAAAGAAAAAGTGTTGAAATTTCTCGGACCCTGTGTGACCTCATGCAGTGCGTTACCAGTGAAAATGACTGTGACTGCAATTCATAGTCACAGTTCGCAGTGTCAAATATAAAATTCAGAGCTGTACTGGTAAATTTTTAACCAATCACAAATACAACAACAAAGACATAGTCAGCAGCCACAGAAAGCTTTGAAGTGATTGGTTAGGATCTGGAACAGAACGAGGCCAGAGCACTTGTGTGGAATCAACGCAAGGGAGTTAATTAGCGCTTGAAAGATGTCGCACAATCACGAAGACCGGAGTCGCCTACAGTAACCCACTTGGCATGCAAGTGACTACAAGGTACAAAACCACCACCAGAGGTACGTCCTCTGTATGTATGTACCTCTGGTGAGTTCATGCTCCTTGCATTTACTCGTACCAACAGAGGATGTACCTCTGGTAGAGGTTTTGTACCTTGTATTTACTCACATGCCAGCAGAGGATATACCTCTGCATTTTGTACCTTCTATTTACTCGCATGCCAGGCGAGAGTCACCATAGGCAACTCCGGTCTTTGTGATTGTGTGATATCTTTCAAGCGCTAATTAACTCCCTTGTGAGTTGATTCTGCACAAGCGCTCTGGGCCTGGTTCTGTTCCAGATCTTAACCAATCAGTTCAAAGCTTGCTGTGGCTGCTAACTGTTCAGTCCCACTGCCCGTGGAAGTAAAGACGAAAAAAGATGGAGCTTCCTTTTTCTTTTGTAGTCTGTCAGTCTTCTTTCGCCTGAAGAAGACGAATCATCGAAAGGGCTTGTGCGTTATTTCCCTGTTTTTCATCTTATTGGTAAGTAGATTTTCCTAAATCTCTTGCATTTTGTTAACCTTGCCAGCAGTTGTTTGCTCATTCCTACAGTAACTGGTTGTGCACACAATAATTGGATTTTAACACAGTAAGTAACTGGATTTTTACATCCTGACAACCTCAGAGGGTCACCTCAGGACATCAAATTCTGTCATAAGCAAAAGTAAATTGCATAATTTTATACGTAAAAACCTTGCTCAAGTCAAATCCACAAAATCAATCCAGACAAAAATATCAAAACAAACGTAAAACAAAATGTTTGATATGTTAGTCCCTTCAAAAAGTTCAATATTGCCCTCGTTAAAAACAAAACAACACCTGTTCAAATAGTTCAATATTGCCCTTGTTTAAAAACAAACAAACACATGTATAAGACCAGGACATGCCGGTATCACCGACCATTCCTTCTAATTTATTAATACCAGATTAAAGTGAAATGGTTTTTATTCCAAAGGAATAGACAAACAATGGGGGAAAAACATAATGCATAATGGCATATTTTTTTTTTTTTAAATGTTGGAGACTGGACCAGGCAATATCCATTGGTTTGCTCTCCTCAAATGGTTTGCGGATGCGTGTGTGAGTGTATTGGGCAATTCAGGTGGGGTTGTTAACTCCCTTGACTTTTGAAATGATATGTGGATATGCCAACACAGTGCATACTGGAAGACGTCTTCACTATCAAACTCCAAGCACTGGTTAACAACATCCTTCCTCCAACCACCGCCATAACTGATTACACCATAGGTCTAAAAATAAAAATGTCAGATAACAAGTTTTTCTTTGGTGCTCAAATGGCAGTTAGTTTGTAACAACTACTCAAATTACATTGGACATTTCTATTGTAACTACTCAAATTGCATTGGACATTTCTATTATTTTTAACAACTACTCAAATTACATTGGACATTTCTATTATTACCTGGTTATGTTGCTTACACCAGCACAAATAAAACCAAAATCGTAAGAATCAAGATGCAACTCTTTTTTTTTTTAAATCTACCCCAGGGCCGATGAGCCTCACGTTTATGCGTGTGCTTTGACACACTGTTAATTCCACAGTCTTATTAGACCCAAACCTTTTGGAGGGCACTGACAGCATCAGTGTGGAGATAAAGAGTGCTCCTTCAGTGGCGTAAACAATTCTGGCAGTCTGGAGGCAGGTGGCGGAACGCGATGCTCGGAGTGTGCTTCAGTATTACGGAGCTCTGGTATATCAGGGGTGCTGCATAGTGTTTCAGAGGTACAGCGCTTGCATCTTACAATCCTCTCATTAAGGATTACTCGTAATCAACTGCAGCAGACTACACGGTCATTATTATCATTGACAGTACGCACATAAAAATTGTTTTAAATTGACACGCTTCAAGTACATCCAACATTCATATCATACAGCAAACTAAGAGCAATAATTCTTCAAAATCTGATCTCAGCAAACGTGACGGAAAACAAAAAAAAACAAAAACCACCCCCACCCCCCAAAAAAATATGGAGAGAGCAAGTGAGAAACTTTCTCACTAAAATTTAAACAAAAATGATTCACCTCCAAGTTCAGGTACTTGAATAAGAATGGGTTGTCTGATTGCCAGGGAGCGTGAATAGCTCAGTGGTTAGAGTGCCAGACTCATGATTGAAAGGTCCCAGGCTCAAGTCCCCTGGAGAAGCGGGAGAATTTTTGTCAACTTTCTGCATCGACTCCTATTTAAGTATCCATTCCATCCCTGTGTTACCACAGTTGCATGTGAAAGATCCCAGTCATTCTGCCAGAAGCGCAGGTGGCGGGTTACAGTACGCACCTTAGGTATGTGGCCTTGCATGAAGTGACATGGTGCATGGTTGTATGGTGTACACCGAATGCGCTGAGACGGCAGCAGTTTTAAGTGGCACCGGCCATGTCAGCGCCGTTAAGTACACCACTTTGAGTGAGACTGCTCGAGAGTGGAGACTAGCGCTATATAAAAGCAATCAACAGTCCATACTGTCCAGCACAGTTCAGGAGCTGTGTGAGAGTCGAGGTGGCCGTCCTGGGCTGTCCGTCCTAACGAGCCTTCTGTGGACGTAAAGCTATATTGAACCATGCTTCGGCATTGGACACAGCTTGTCCCTAATATGTCAACTGACATCTGAGGACGTAAGTAAGTAAGTTGGTGTTTTACGCCCAGTCAACCGGTGCGGTTATATCAGGGTGATACATCTGAGGACATGAAGCATCACTTCATCATCATCATCATAATGTCCAGCTCTGACACAAACCTGTCAATAGCACAGACCGACAAAAGGTACACAGATATGACCTGTCAATAGCACAGACCGACAAAAGGTACACAGATACGGAGAGTGGTCACCACACCTACCAGCCTAAACAGCAGTCAACAAAAGAGGCCTGTCACTAGGAACAGCAGTCAACAAAAGAGGCCTGTCACTAGGAACAGCAGTCAACAAAAGAGGCCTGTCACTAGGAACAGCAGTCAACAAAAAAGGCCTGTCACTAGGAACAGCAGTCAACAAAAGAGGCCTGTCACTAGGAACAGCAGTCAACAAAAGAGGCCTGTCACTAGGAACAGCAGTCAACAAAAGAGGCCTGTCACTAGGAACAGCAGTCAACAAAAGAGGCCTGTCACTAGGAACAGCAGTCAACAAAGATACCTATGACTAAGTAGGATCGGTAGTCAACAAAGATATATATATGTATCACTATCAGTAGGAACAGTAGTCAACAAAGATACCTATCACTGTAAGTAGGATCAGTAGTCAACAAAGATATATATATGTATCACTATCAGTAGGAACAGTAGTCAACAAAAGATCTATACCTATCAGACGGAACAGCAGTCAACAAAATATCTATACCTATCAGTAGGAATAGTGGTCAACAAAGATGCCTATCACTGTATCAGTAGCAATAGTAGTCAACAAAAGATTATACTTATCAGTAGGAACTGCAGTCAACAAAAGATCTATACCTATCAGTAGGAATAGTGGTCAACAAAGATACCTATTAATCAGCAGCAACAGTAGTCAACAAAAGATTATACCTATCAGTAGGAACTGCAGTCAACAAAAGATCTATACCTATCAGTAGGAATTGTGGTCGACAAAGATACCTATTACTGTATCAGTAGGAACTGTGGTCAACAAAGATACCTATCACTGTATCAGTAGGAACAGTGGTCAACAACGACCCCACCACTACATCAGTAGGAACAGTGGTCAACAAAGATACCCATCACTGTATCAGTAGGAACAGTGGTCAACAAAAGATGCCTATCATTGTATCAGTAGGAACAGTGGTCAAAAAAGATACCCATCACTGTATCAGTAGGAACAGTGCTCAACAAAGATACCTATCGCTGCATAATATTTTATACAGCACCTCAACAACAATTATATGAGCTCTTAGCGCTGTGCAAATCAACAAATGTAATCAAACACACATCAACATGTTACTTAAACTTAGCCTAAAATAATTTAAAAACATAAATCCAGTGGTCAACAAAGGATACCTAATATTAGTAGGAACAGTGGTCAATGCAAGATCTACACCTGTCGGCAGGGACAGTGGTCAACGCAAGATCTACACCTGTCGGCAGGGACAGTGGTCAATGCAAGATCGACACCTGTCGGCAGGAACAGTGGTCAACGCAAGGTCGACACCTGTCGGCAGGAACAGTGGTCAATGCAAGATCTATACCTGTCAGCAGGCAGGGACAGTGGTCAACGCAAAATCTATACCTGTCGGCAGGAACAGTGGTCAACGCAAGATCTACACCTGTCGGCAGGAACAGTGGTCAACGCAAGACCTATACCTGTCGGCAGGAACAGTGGTCAACAAAAGACAAACACTGGTCTGTCACAAGGGCCAGCGACACAGAAGATCAGTACCTGTCAGTGGCGAGAAACTGCCATGGGAGTTGAGACCCAAACCACTCACCCGTAGAGTGCATGATCATTTTTACCGAGATGATGATTTCTCTGAATTTATCAAACCTTATGGTCATCAGTGTTACGAGAAATCAGAGTAGTGCTCTCTACAGAAACATCTGCGCAGTCGTCAGCATTTTAACTCCTTGTGGGGGGAGGGGGGGGGCGTAAAACTGCAAAAGCAAAGCCAGAGTGTGCAATTTCATAATTTGGGGAGGGGGGGGTGGGGAATTCCAGGCTTGACTTGTAACAATTCCTTTGGGACGTAGGATTTTCACATTTAATCGTCCAGGGCACGCAGCAGAAAATGTTCAACTTCTGCTGGCCAGAAGTGGTGACAGAACGAGCTTTTAAAAAGTTATTCTCCTCAAGATCTAAACACATAAAAGGTTCAAAAGAACGCTGTTTATCAGGACAAAAGTGTCAAAACACAACGTGCAAATTTTCAGGGTAATTCCCTTTATCAAGCTACAAAAAACATCACTTAACAAAGAAACAGTTTAAAAATTACGACAAATGAGATGGAGAGCTAATCCAATTAAACCTTTTTGGGGGTGAACTATGTCCAGTGCTTTTTCATCATTTTTCACCGTTGTCATTTAAGTGTCGTTTTGTAGCTTGATAAACGGGATTACCCTAAAAAATGTGCATGCTGTGTTTTGCCCTAATAAACTGCATTCTTTTGAACCATTTATGCGTTCAGATCTTGTTTTAGAACGCTAGCAGTCATTTTTGTTTCAGACTTTTTTCATCTTCTCATCTCCGTCTGGCTCCCCTGGACGACCGATAAGCTTGTCTACATCACTTCCAGAAGAAACTGGACGTCACAGTTAGTTGTCACAGTGTTCTGTCAACTGCTTCTCTTGGGACATGCAGCCCCACACTCCGAGCATCGCTTTCCGGCACCTTCCTCCAAACTCTGCCTGATTTAGTTACGCCACAGAAGGGGCAGTCGATCTTTATCTCCGTGCAGCTGTCCACCGATGCGGTCAGCGCCCTCTGAAAGGTTTGGGTACTGATAAGACTGTGGAAGCAACCTAGCGCCCAAGCACGCACGTAAACACGAGACGCATCCACCCTGGGTAAAAAAAAGCGTTCCGTCTCGATTCAAACGATTTTGGTTTTGTTTGAGCTGGTGTAAGCAACATGGCAACATAAAACAAATGTCTGATATAATTCGAGTTGTTTGTAACAAACTTACTACTGTTTGAGCACCAGCAAAAAAACTGCTCGTTAGCTGACAGTTTGTTTGTTTTTTGACCCTATGGCGTTAACTAAATACAGCAGTGGTTGAAGGAAGGATGTCGTAAACCAGTGCTTGGAGTTTGATGCAGCCCCTCATGATGAGATCCACCAACCAAAACTTTGTCAGCCTTTAGCTTTGAGCCATTACAAAATACCAGTCGCACATAATCTATTGCCAGCCACTCAGTGATTACAGCATACCAATCATACTCAAATCCATTGCTAATCACATTCAAATCCATTGCCAATCACACTTGAATCCCTCGCCAGTCACATTTAAATCCATTGCCAATCACACTTTTATTGATTGCCAATCACACTTTTATCGACTGCCAATGACACTTGAATCCACTGCCAATCACATTTAAATCCATTGCAAATCACATTCAAATCCACTGCCAATCACACTCAAATCCATCACCAGACTTAAATCCATTGCTAATCACACTTAATCTGTTGCCAATCACGCTTTAATAAACTGCCAGTCACCCATCTCCAGACACAAATCAGTTCAGTATCAACAATCAACGAGAAAATTCAGCTGGAGATAAGGATTGCTAGAATGTATTAAAAACAAAAAATATATATATATATGCATATATATATATATGAGGGAAGAGGGGGTTGGAGGGTGTAAACAGTGTGCCAAGTTGAGTAAAATCATCAGTTACAAAATCGCCAATGCAAGTGTCACATTTCCAGCGCCAAGGAAGTAAGCTCAATGCACGCACACACTCAACAACAAAAATCGTCTGCCCTGCAGCAGACTTATGCTCCTGTATTATCGGACATGCGACTCAAAATACGTAACTGGTCAGTCCCTAAAATGTTGTCACCATATCAGTCATCTATCCTCGTATACTTATACAGTCATTGCATATCACTTGTCATCATATCAGTCATCTGGCCTCGTATACTTATACAGTCATTGCATATCACTTGTCATCATATCAGTCATCTGGCCTCACATAGTTATACAGTCACTGCATATCACTTGTCATCATATCAGTCATCTGGCCTCACATAGTTATACAGTCATTGCATATCACTTGTCATCATATCAGTCATCTGGCCTCACATAGTTATTCAGTCATTGCGTATCACTTGTCATCATATTAATCGTCTGTCCTCACAGTTCAGGTTGGTATCTACGTGCTCGAAAAAGCCCATATGTGCTCCACCCCGTCTCTCGTAAGTTTCCCAAATGTCGCCTTTGAAACAGTTCTAATGTTCATCTGATTGACGATGGCCCTCTCTCACCCTCACGTCAGTCATGTATCCATTGCATCAGTCATTTGTCATCACATCAGTCATCTGTGAACACAGCACTCGTTTGTGACCCGTTTTCACCAATTAAGTCTCAACTCAGGGCCAGCTTACTGTGATACAGGCAAAAGCAGCCAGTGGGGGTCTGTTTGGGTGTTTTCAGATTTTGGCAAAATTAAAGTCTATAAGCATTAAACTTTGGTGTGTTTGCACTGATATGCTCTGAAAAGTTGAATAAATATGTTTAAAACGCATTTTATTCAACCTACGTGGCATCAGTTTTGCTCATTTTAAACCGAGAGCATGGGATTAAAAACATTAACAAAATATATTAAAAGTTAACTAATGTTGAAATTTGAAGTCTCTTCAGCAGTTCAGGCACCCCAATGTTTGATATGTTCCTGTGCCAAAATTGGTAAAGATTGGTACGTTTAAACCTCCTGTTGCTAAGGATTAAAGGAAAAACTACTCGATGCACAGAGAAAATTTTCAGCTGATTTTCTCAAAATGGCCTCTGCCACGCACACAACCTTCAAAAACACATCACATCCACATTTGTTTTTAGTAGAAACGTGATTTAAGTATCAAAATAACAAGCAGAACTTGCAGATTTGAGACACGCAGATACCTCAAATTGCCAAATTTTCGGTTAAGACTTATTTCGTGAGAACGGGTCACGATTGTGGTCCCTCAGATTGTCATCTGTCATGAGCTCAGTCATCACACCAAGCATATGTCACCACATCAGGTATCTGTCATCACACAAGTCATCTGTCAATGCATCACTCCTTGTCACATCAGCTTTTCTGTCCTCAAGTCTGTTAGTTAGTTAGTAACTGGATTTTAATGTCCTGTCAACCGCACAGTGTCACCTCAGGACAATCAAACTCTGTCATACGCAAATTCACATGTATTTCAAAACTCTTCTCATATATATTATATATATATATATATAAAAACTCTTCAAATCAAACTCTGTCATGTGCAAATGCACATGTATTTCAAAACTCTTCTCATATATTATAATCTATATAAACTCTTTCTCAAGCCCTTCCACATAATCACCCTAATATATAACCGCGCTGGTTGACTGGGCGTAAAACACCAAGTTACTTACTTACCTTCCGCAAAACCAATCCTTACACAAACAGAAAACAAACCAGACATGATACACAAACATCAAACACAAACTTGCAAAGAGTTAGGTACTCCCTTCAGTATTGCCCCTGTTAATGACAGCACTTACGACTAGGACACGCTGGTACTGTCGACCATTCCATCTAATTTATCCACAGCAGATTAAACAAAAATATTTAATAAAGGAATGGACAGAAATAAAACAAATAAACGTTATATAAATGCGTAATGTCAAATGCCAGGGCCGTATATACGGCAGCAAACTGCACATACCACCTACCAACAATCATCTCCTAGGGGCTGAACAAGAGCCATACAAACAAGCCTAACTCTTAACGAAAAATGTTTGTCGGAAAAAGTCAGGGAAATGGACCATTAGTAGAAAAGTGACAAGACAGAAAAAGGATGAGGACTTGGCAGAAAAACAAGAGAGGCTGAGATAGGAAAGGGGAACCAAATGACAGCCCTGAGATTCCAGGCAGGGGGTTGGCATCAGACATCCCCAGCCTCCCTTTGGGGTCCTCATATCCGTCATCTAATCAGCCATCTGTCTTCACACCAGTCATCTATTTGTCAAGACACTAGTCATCTGGTCCTCACATCAGTCCTTTGTCATTACACTTGTCATCACACATCAGTCATTTGTCACCACATCAGTCACCAGGTATCACATCAGTCATTCAATTTTGTTATCACATCTGTCGTCACATCAGTCACCTATCCTCATATAAATCATCTCGTGTGTCCTACTGACAGATCAGTAAACTGTCCAATCACACCAGATATTTCTCCATATAAATGATTTCTCGTTTTTTGCGCACACAAAATAATGACTAAAAATATTCACCAGAAATCACCCCAAACAAGTCATATAATATCAATTTACACTGTTAGCGTAATCACGGTTATGATTGCGTCAGCATTTTTGTTGCATAAGAACACATCAGATTCTTTATCTTTTGCATCCAAGTTTCATCTTTAGAACATGTCATGTATCAAATGCTTTGTCTCTACAACGAACAACAAAAGCTGTTTCACAACAAAGGCTCTATTTCAACATTTTAACATCAAATGCTTCGTATTATATTAAAGCTTTAATACCAGTGTTCTTCAAATCAAACACTTTCTTTTTATGCCAGTGTTTTTTGTCTTCATGTTAAAGCTTTCTTTTCACGCCAGGTGTTTTTTGTCTTCATGTCGAGTCTTCATGCCAGCATTTTGTCTTCAGGTCAAAGCTTTGTTTTCATCATTTCATGCAAGAGTTTTGTCTTCACATCGAAGCTTTGTCTTTATCAGTTCATGCCAATGTTTTGTCTTCATGCCAAAGCTGTTTTCATGCCAGTATTGTGTCTTCATGTCAAAGTTTTGTCATTATCCCAGTGTTTCATCCTCAGATCAAAGCTCTGTCTTCATAACAGCATTTTGTCTTCACATGAAAGCTTTGTCCACATACCTTTAAAAAAAAAAAAAAAATTTTTGTTGTTGTTTGTCTTCAGTTGTCTTCATGCCAGAGTTTTTTTCTTCTTCTTTTTCTTCTTCTTCTTTTTTTCTTTCTTCACGTCCAAGCTTTGTCTCTATCAGTTCATGCCAGTGTTTTGTCTTCATGTCAAAGCTCTGTTTTCATGCCAGTGTTGTGTCTTCATCAGTTCATGTCAATGTTTTTGTCTTCATGCCAGTTTTTTGTCTTCAGATCGACGTTTTGTCTTCATCTCTTTTCTTTTATTCTATCTTTTTGTGTCTTCTGATCAAAGCTTTGTTTTCATGCCAGCATTTTGTCTCCACGTCAAAACCATGGTCTTCATGCCAACGTTTGGTCTTCACATCAACGGTTTTATTCATACCAGTTTTCTGTCTTCAGATCAAAGCTGTGTTTTCAAGCCAGCATTTTGTCTTCATGTCACAAAGCTTTGTCTTCATGCCCATGTTTTGGTCTGAGACATCAAAGCTTCTCTTCAAGCCAGTTTTCTGTCTTCACGTCAAAGCTTTGTCTTTGTCGGTTCAAGGCAGCGTTCTGTCTTCACGTCAAAGCTTTGTCTTTGTCGGTTCAAGGCAGAGTTCTGTCTTCACGTCAAAGCTTTTTCTTTGTCGGTTCAAGGCAGCGTTCTGTCTTCACGTCAAAGCCTTGTCTTTGTCGGTTCAAGGCAGCGTTCTGTCTTCACGTCAAAGCTTTGTCTTTGTCGGTTCAAGGCAGCGTTCTGTCTTCACGTCAAAGCTTTGTCTTTGTCGGTTCAAGGCAGCGTTTTGTCTTTGTCGGTTCAAGGCAGCGTTTTGTCTTTGTCGGTTCAAGGCAGAGTTTTGTCTTCACGTCAAAGCTTTGTCTTTGTCGGTTCAAGGCAGCGTTCTGCCTTCACGTCAAAGCTTTGTCTTTGTCGGTTCAAGGCAGCGTTCTGTCTTCACGTCAAAGCTTTGTCTTTGTCGGTTCAAGGCAGCGTTCTGCCTTCACGTCAAAGCTTTGTCTTTGTCGGTTCAAGGCAGCGTTCTGCCTTCACGTCAAAGCTTTGTCTTTGTCGGTTCAAGGCAGCGTTCTGCCTTCACGTCAAAGCTTTGTCTTTGTCGGTTCAAGGCAGCGTTCTGCCTTCACGTCAAAGCTTTGTCTTTGTCGGTTCAAGGCAGCGTTCTGCCTTCACGTCAAAGCTTTGTCTTTGTCGGTTCAAGGCAGCGTTCTGCCTTCACGTCAAAGCCTTGTCTTTGTCGGTTCAAGGCAGCATTCTGCCTTCACGTCAAAGCCTTGTCTTTGTCTTCACGTCAAAGCTTTGTCTTTGTCGGTTCAAGGCAGCGTTTTGTCTTCACGTCAAAGCTTTGTCTTTGCCGTTTCAAGGCAGCATTTTGTCTTCATGTCAAAGCTTTGCCATCATGTCAAATGCTTTTTCCCCAGAAAAAGCTTCAATGTCAAGTCATCTGTCTTCACATCTCATCAGTTGTCTTCCTTGGCCTCTTTGACATCAACAATGTCATCACGCCATGTTGTTTTCCTTCACACCACACTGTCTACACATTACACTTGCTTTCACATCGCAGTCTTTGATTTCACACCTTGATTGCCTTCACATAACGCCGCTCTTTAGCAATGTTACATCATGATAATAATTTCTCACTGTCTTCACATCAAGCTGTCTGTCTTCAAACTGCATTGTTTCCACATTGCAATGTTTGTCTTCACACTGCATGGTTTGTCTTCAAAACGCATTGTCCCCACCCACTATTCCGTTCACCTTCACAATCATGTTGTCATCATTTGTCCTCACTTCAAACGGTTCACATCACGTATGCGACGCCTTCACGTTGTTTAGTTTGTCTTCACGTCACACTGTTTGTCTTCACACCATCTTTGTCTGATCACACAGTTCACGCTCCCCACAGTAGAACCAGAAGGGGCACCAACTTCATCCGAGCAAGACGCGCCGCATCCTTTCCCTGGCGTAGTCCTCGTCCTCGGTGTCACTGTCCGAGCGGCAGACGGTGGGCATGGCGGTGGTGCAGGAGGGTGAACACAGGTACTGCAGCAGGGGTAGGCGGTACTTGCCGCAGAAGTCCACAAACTTGACATGCTCCACGCGTGAAGTGAAGTACACGCCTGGAACAGCCCAAGGAGGCACGGAGTAAGCAGGGTTTGCGTTAGCCGGTCATTTTTTGGTTATTTTGCAGGTTAAGATCAGCATTTACCGGAAAAAATCATGTCTCACTGAGCAGTATGTACAGTAAAGCACTGACCTCATGTTCAGATCAAACACAACAGTATCGTGACAGACTGATCTCACAGAACAGTACAGTGACAGATGGATGTACTGGCTGTTACTTTGTTTGACCGATTCTAAAAAAACTAAAACGCAGCATGGTGAGAGAGGGTGTGTGTGTGTATGTGTCTGCATGCGTGTGTGCGCACATCTGTGAGTGTGTGCGTATGTGTGTGTGTGCATGTGTGTGTGCATGCAAGTGTGTGTGAGTGTGCACCTGTAAGTGTGTGTGTAGAGGAGGGAGGAGGGTGCATGTGTGTTCCAGACAGGGAAGGGAACAGGATGTTTTCTAGTACACGTGTGTGTGCGTGTGGACATGTGTGTGTGTGTGTGTGTACGTGTGTGTGTGTGTATGGTGGGTGGGCGGGCGGGTGGGTGTGTGTGGGTGGGTGGGTGGGGGGGGGGGGGGGGGTTGCATCCTAGCAGTGCTCTATCAGTAGTCTCTATAAATGGCAACATATCTGACTGATTACAGTGATCGTCTGACCAGTTTCCGTGAACAACTTTCACCAACTCACAGATGTCACACCAGTTTGAAAAATGTCTAGCACGATCCCTGGTCATAGTATCAGTAGGACAGGGTGGCCTGCCTTTGCCTTACCCTGTGGAGCTGGTTAGCTGAGGTTTTGGTTAGTGCTGGGTTCTAACATTGTGTCGATCACACTGTGTCACCTCAGGTCCCTAGGAGTTGGTTAGCTGAGGTTTTGGTTAGTCCTGGGTTTTAACATCCTGTCAATCACATCGTGTCACCTCAGGTCCCTAGTTGGTTAGCTGAGGTTTTGGTTAGTCCTGGGTTTTAACATCCTGTCAATCACATTGTGTCACCTCAGGTCCCTAGTTGGTTAGCTGAGGTTTTGGTTAGTCCTGGGTTTTAACATCCTGTCAATCACAAAATATCACCTCAGGTCCCTGAGGAGTTGGTTAGCTGAAGTTTTGGTTAGTCCCGGATTTTAACATCCTGTCACTCACATCGTGTCACCTCAGGTCCGTGAGGAGTTGGTTAGCTGAAGTTTTGGTTAGTCCCGGATTTTAACATCCTGTCACTCACATCGTGTCACCTCAGGTCCCTGAGGAGTTGGTTAGCTGAAGTTTTGGTTAGTCCCGGATTTTAACATCCTGTCATTCACATCGTGTCACCTCAGGTCCCTGAGGAGTTGGTTAGCTGAAGTTTTGGTTAGTCCCGGATTTTAACATCCTGTCACTCACATCGTGTCACCTCAGGTTCCTAGTTGGTTAGCTGAGGTTTTGGTTAGCCCTGGATTTTAACATCCTGTCAATCACACAGTGTTGGTAATGTCCACTTTTAGCCCTGACTCTTTGCGGTCCTCAAATGGTATGAGAATGTGTGTGTGTGTGTGTGTGTGTGTGTGTGTGTGTGTGTGTGTGTGTGTCTGGCGAGGGGGGTGGGTGGGTGGACAGAATGAACTTAACGTATACACTGCGATGGCATATCCACGTATCAGTTCATTCCGTGCTATACACAAGCACACGCACACTCAAACCATTTGAGGACAGTGAACCAACGGGGCTGAAAGTGGATACGGCCACAACGTCACCTCAGACGAGAGAGAGAACGCTGCATAGGACAGGTAGGGGACCCACCTTTACAATGAGGGTTGACGCAGCGCTGAGCAGAGTCCAGGTACCTGACCAGGTTGAGCGGCAGGTCTTCACGGGAGTAGCGCATTTTCTCCACCTTGACCACGCGGCCCGACAACTCCAGCAGGGATGGCGGGTTGTACACCAGGTCCTGCAGGTGTGCCCGGAACAGTATGTACAGTTAACCACTGACCTCATGTCAAGACCAAACACAACAGTACTGTGACAGACTGATCTCACAGAGCAGTACAGTGACAGACTGATCTCACAGCGCAGTACAGTGACAGACTGATCTCACAGCGCAGTACAGTGACAGACTGATCTCACAGCGCAGTACAGTGACAGACTGATCTCACTGAGCAGTACAGTAAAGCACTGACCTCATGTTCAGATCAAACACAACAGTACCGTGACAGACTGATCTCACAGAACAGTAAAGTACTGACCTCATGTTCAGGTCAAACACAACAGTATCGTGACAGACGGATCTCACAGAACAGTACAGTGACAGACGGATCTCACAGAACAGGACAGTAAACCACTGAGCTCATGTCAAGATCAAACACAACAGTACAGCACTGACACACTTATCTCACAGAATAGGACAGTAAAACACTGAGCTCATGTCAAGATCAAACACAACAGTACAGCACTGACACACTTATCTCACAGAACAGGACAGTAAAACACTGATCTCATGTCAAGATCAAACACAACAGTACAGCACTGACACACTTATCTCACAGAACAGTACCGTAAAACACTGATCTCATGTCAAGATCAAACACAACAGTACAGCACTGACACACTTATCTCACAGAACAGTACCGTAAAACACTGAGCTCATGTCAAGATCAAACACAACAGTACAGCACTGACACACTTATCTCACAGAACAGTACCGTAAAACACTGATCTCATGTCAAGATCAAACACAACAGTACAGCACTGACACACTTATCTCACAGAACAGTACAGTAAAACACTGATCTCAGGCCATTAGTGAAAGAGTCTGGAAGTGGGAAACTGGTAGCAGGTCGGCTGCATTCTGCCAGAACCAGGCCCAACGATTCTTGCACACCAGCTTGCTTCCAGATAAGAAAACGTTTGTTTGGCCAAAACATCACCAGGTCACCCAGATCAGATCTGGGCCAGTTATGCACAATATGACCTGGGCCTTTTTTGGGATGGGCCTTTTTCAGAAGACTGGAAACGAACCAGATGCAGACAGCTGGATCATGTGTGTGTGTGTGTGCATGCGTGTTTGTGTGCGTGTGGTGTGTGTGTGTGTGTGTGTGCATGCGTGTTTGTATGTGTGCGTGTGGTGTGTGTGTGTGTTTGTGTGTGTGTGTGTGTGTGTGTGTGCATGCATGCGTGCGTATGTGTGTGCATGCGCGTGTGTGTGTGCATGCATGTTTGTATGTGCGCGTGTGGTGTGTGTGTGTGTGGGTGTGCACATGCACGTGTCTGATGAAATGAGTGTATCCTTATGGCTTTGTAAGCTCTCTGGGCTCTTATGAGATGGGGTGCTACAAACAATCTATTATCAGCATTAGCATCACAGGATCATGCCCATAAATCACCCACTATTATTATTATGATTATCACAGCATTACGCTTACCTGCACAAAGCGGTTGACTAGGGGGTTCTTGCGCAGGCTGAGCTCGACGAGGTTGAGCGCCACGATCTGTGGCGGGAGCGTCTGCAGGCAGTTGTTGTGCAGGTTGAGCGCCTGCAGGCGCCGCAGCGACAGCAGCGTGGGCGGCAGGCTCTGCAGCCGGTTGTCGGAGAGGTTGAGGCCCACCAGGTTGTGCAGGTGCCCCACCTCCGCCGGGATCTCCGTCAGCTGGTTTCCTCCCAAATACAGCACCTCCAGCCTGTACAGCAGGTCATGATTATGGACAGTGACATCATCATTCTCACCTGCGTAGGTGACCCACCTCCCAAATACAGCACCTCCAGCCAGCACAGCAGGTCATCATTACGGACAGTGACATCATCATCATCATCATTCTCACCTGCGTAGGTGACTCACCTCCCAAATACAGCACCTCCAGCCTGCACAGGATGTCATCATTACTGACACACTGACATCGTCGTCATCACCACCCATCATCTTCACCTGCATAGGTGACCCACCTCCAGCCTGCATAGCACACCATTCTCACGTCATCATTACTGACACAGTGATATCATCATCACCACCACCCACCATCATCATCATCACCTGTACAGGTGACCCACCTCCCAAATTCAGCACCTCCAGCCTGTACAGCATGTCATCATAATCATTACTAACACAGCACTTGACTTTGACATCATCATCATCATCGCCCACCATCACCTTCATCACCTGCACAGGTGACCCACCTCCAGCCTGTACAGCACACCACTCTCATGTCATCATTACTGACACAGTGACATCATCATCATCATCACCTGCACAGGTGACCCACCTCCAGCCTGTACAGCACACCACTCTCATGTCATCATTACTGACACAGTGACATCATCATCATCATCATCATCACCTGCACAGGTGACCCACCTCCAGCCTGTACAGCACACCACTCTCATGTCATCATTACTGACACAGTGACATCATCATCATGCACAGGTGACCTGCCTCCCAAATACAGTACCTCCAGCCTGTACAGCACACCACTCTCATGTCATCATCACTGACAGAGTGACATCGTTATCATCATCACCTGCACAGGTGACCCACCTCCCAAATATAGCACACAACTATCATGTCATCATCATTGACAGAGTGACATTGTCATCATCACCTGTGTAGGTGACCCACTTCCAGCCTGTACAATACACCACTCTCATGTCATCATTACTGACATTGACAGGTGACCCACCAACACATCTTCCTCTGGTGACCAATGATTGCACTAGACATTTTTCAAACTGGTGTGCCATAGATCTTCAGGGTGGCAAACATGGTTCATGGAAACTGTCAGATATCACTGTAACTGGTCAGATATATTGCCATCTATGGATATTCTACTACTACTCCCATCCCTGTCTAGAAAACACACACACACACACATATTCATACACACATGCACACACTCTCTCTCTCTCTCTCTCTCTCTCTCTCTCTCTCTCTCTCTCTCTCTCTCTCTCTCACACACACACACACACACACACACACACGCATTCACACAACAACAACTTTCTAAGAACAATCCTGCACTTATCAAGCGCACTTAATTCTGCCTCTAACGCCTACTGCAGAATTCCATGCAAGACTGATGGATAACATTTAACAGCAGTTACCACTGTATTCAAACCTGAGACCCTCCATGACAATCAACATTAGCACCGTATTCAAGCTTGGGACCCTCCATGGCAATCAACATTAGCACTGTATTCAAGCTTGGGACCCTCCATGGCAATCAACATTAGCACTGTATTCAAGCTTGGGACCCTCCATGACAATCAACATTAGCACTGTATTCAAGCTTGGGACCCTCCATGGCAATCAACATTAGCACTGTATTCAAGCTTGGGACCCTCCATGACAGACAATCAACATTAGCACTGTATTCAAGCCTGGGTCCCTCCATGACAATCAACATTAGCACTGTATTCAAACCTGGGTCCCTCCATGACAATCAACATTAGCACTGTATTCAAGCTTGGGACCCTCCATGGCAATCAACAGCAGCACTGTATTCAAGCTTGGGAGCCTCCATGGCAATCAACATTAGCACAGTATTCAAGCTTGGGACCCTCCATGACAATCAACATTAGCACTGTATTCAAGCTTGGGTCCCTCTATCATCACTGACAATCAACATTAGCACTGTATTCAAGCCTGGGACCCTCCATGACAATCAACATCAGCACTGTATTCAAGCTTGGGACCCTCCATGACAATCAACATTAGCACTGTATTCAAGCTTGGGACCCTCCATGACAATCAACATCAGCACTGTATTCAAGCTTGGGACCCTCCATGACAATCAACATTAGCACTGTATTCAAGCTTGGGTCCCTCCATGGCGATCAACAGTAGCACTGTATTCAAGCTTGGGAGCCTCCATGACAATCAACATTAGCACTGTATTCAAGCTTGGGTCCCTCCATGACAATCAACATTAGCACTGTATTCAAGCTTGGGACCCTCCATGACAATCAACATTACCACTGTATTCAAGCTTGGGACCCTCCATGACAATCAACATTAGCACTGTATTCAAGCCTGGGACTCTCCATGACAGACAATCAACATTAGCACTGTATTCAAGCTTGGGACCCTCCATGACAATCAACATTAGCACTGTATTCAAGCTTGGGACCCTCCATGGCAATCAACATTAGCACTGTATTCAAGCTTGGGACCCTCCATGACAGACAATCAACATTAGCACTGTATTCAAGCTTGGGACCCTCCATGACAATCAACATTAGCACTGTATTCAAGCTTGGGACCCTCCATGGCAATCAACATTAGCACTGTATTCAAGCTTGGGACCCTCCATGACAGACAATCAACATTAGCACTGTATTCAAGCTTGGGACCCTCCATGACAATCAACATTAGCACTGTATTCAAGCTTGGGACCCTCCATGACAATCAACATTAGCACTGTATTCAAGCTTGGGACCCTCCATGACAATCAACATTAGCACTGTATTCAAGCTTGGGACCCTCCATGGCAATCAACAGTAGCACTGTATTCAAGCTTGGGACCCTCCATGGCAATCAACATTAGCACTGTATTCAAGCCTGGGTCCCTCTATCATCATTGACAATCAACATTAGCACTGTATTCAAGCTTGGGTCCCTCCATGACAGACAATCAACATTAGCACTGTATTCAAGCTTGGAACCCTCCATGACAGAATATCAACATTAGCACTGTATTCAAGCTTGGGACCCTCCATGACAATCACCATTCTTCACCAGTGCCTGGTTAGATCTTGGCCTTTAGGTGGTAACTGGCATATTCCTGGCTGGTTGGTTTACCTTCTTGAGTCTACAGTCAGCCTATGGTCAACCTGCTCTGAGATAGGAAGAAACTGGGTCAGGACTACCACCAGGACTACAATCACCACACACACAAAACAGGAGAGCTCTGCGTTTGTTTTAGCATGGTGGCTTGCAGTGCCAGTGGCAGAGCAGTTGTGTGCAGTATTCATTTACTGAGTAGTACTTTTATTTAATTCACTCATGGTGGAAACTGACAGCGATAATCATGTCAGAGGAAGAGAGTGAGAACACCATCAGTTATGACAACACCATCGCCAGGCAAGAAATTCGAAACTCTTGTGGCTTGAAGATTCCAGACAGCAAGACTGAGCAGTATAAGAACTCATTCTTCGTAAGAACCGTGGCGACTGGAACAAGCTAGAAAACACTGGAGTCACAGCAGACTCTGTCACTGCATTTTCATCAACAGTGGGCAGAGCACTACAAGGGGCTGCCCCCCACACATAGGCAGTCAGAGCAGAAATGCGTTTTAGCAAGCTTTTAAATATTTGAAATAGGGACTGTAAAATGGAACCACACAGACTTCTTTTTACAATTTTTTTTTTTTTATAGTATATATATATATGATAAACCTAACTTTATCTGAAAGAGTATGCATCAAAGAGATAATAAAGATAAACTTGACTCCCAAAGTCAGTTTTGAGTTAGTAAAATATGAAAATTTACACCAAGTCCGGGCCGAAAATCAGCAAAGGAAGGGTGGACATTTCGGGTGCACCGCTTCAGTTGTCGTTTTGTTTGCACCTTTCTTCTTCAGGCAATTTTCCTTTGCTGCCTGACAGGACATAGTCAAAGCTTTTTAATGCTTGTGAAAACGGCTCATAACTATTTGTAAAATCTGAATCGATCGAAACGCGCTGGGTCCGGTTCTGATGCTGATGAAAACGTTCATCTGCTACTATTCACTGCGGACTTGTGGGTGGTGAAACAAAGAAGCTGTTGCTAAAATCAGTGTTTAGTCGAAAGCAGTGATAATAAAAACGTTGGATTCCGTTCGTAAGTTTAAAATTTCAAGTTTTTATTTTGTCAGTCCGTTACAATCAAAAAATTGCCGATCCTGGGGATAAACGTCGATTTTTGACCGCAGTCTTTTTGCACAAAGCGTGGCCATGTTTACCCACAGTGCTTTGTGCCTACTTTCTCTTCAAACATGGTACCAACAAGGAACGGTGAGTGAATTTTCGATTTGGGTCATGTACCTTTCTACAGTTTCGATCGAAATGTGATGATGCGTCTGACAGATTAAATAGTTACTTTTCACTGATACGTTATTTTTGCATTTTCATTCGTAATTGTAAGCGAAGTAACCATTATTAAACAGGTTTCGGTCGGCAGTGTGCAAATTCAAAGTGATTTCTTTGTTTGATAGCCAGCTGTTTCTTGGATGACACAAGCAGGCCTTAGGTCAGTGTTTTGATTGCGAGTGACCAAATTTTGCACAGTAATGTCCAAATTTTGATCGAACAAACTAGCTTTTTCTTAGTGCTTTCGACTGAAAGAGAAAAACGTATACGTTCAAGTGTTTACTTCGTAATGGCGAAAATACCCGTGTTTACGACAGCACACATTTCGGAGTTGATTTGCCACTGTCGGACAGCGTTTTTTTCATTTGTTAAGTCGATCGGAACAGCATGATGCCATGACACAAATTCTTACTCCTCAGTACACTTCTGCAACTCTACAGGTTTATTATTGCCGTCTGTAATGTGAACTAAGAGTTTTTTAAAAGGCATAGCCGTAAATCATCTATTTATACCAATTTATACCAATTGTACAAACACACAACAACAACAAAAAGAAGAAGAAAGAAAAAGAAAAGAAGCATTACCATGACATTAACATTATGATTAGGGAGATGATTTTTTTATTTTAAATCTTCCCAGGCCTTCCCATTTCCCTAGGATGAATAAAGCATATTGTTATTGTTGTTTTGATTTTATTTCTAGCAGGACAGATGCATTCTAAAGTGTGTGCTGAAACTAGTGAAAGCCAGAACAGAATTTCTTAACTGATGTAGTTTTATATGTGCACTGCAGTACAAATACAATACAGTGCAGCATATAAAGTAGAATTATTGTGACAATTCACTATAAATATGCAACATGAAGACAAAAAATTCATACAACACAAAATACAATACACTGTGGCACAATGTAGGGTGGGGGTGGAAGTTAATAGGGATGAAAAGACCAAATGAACAGAAATTTAAAAAAGGAGGGGGTAACCTGGTATTTGTGTTATTATGTTTCAACTACAGCACTATATACATGACTTAGTGCCAAAAGGTGCGCAAATGGGGGGTCCTATTTTGACTGTCAATAAAATCCATTTCAAACACTTTGTCTTGTTGTTGCTTTGTGTGTGCGTTCATAATTGGTCAGTATTACAGTGGAAACAATATGAGCTCCAAATCTGGAGCAGCTGGAGAAATATAATTTTTTGAAAGTGAAAAGCGCCACGAAATTGACCCCTGAAAACGGACACGCTCACGGTGAGTGCTTTCGATGCTTTCATTCATGTACATGACGAATCAAAACATTACCTCAGTCACCGATTTGCACAGAGGAGATATCGCTTTACAAGTGCATATAAAATCGATTATCACTAAGTTTTGTTTTTGGAGTTAGAGGCTCCGAAATATCCCTCGGTCGAACGTTATGTGTGTTGAAATGTTTCATGACCAGCATCCGCAGACAATCTAGTGAAGAAGGACTTTCTCTTTCGTCGAAACTTTACTCCAGTCACTGTGGTACGTCACTGCATCAGGCGCCAATGTTTTATTTTACTGCCAAATGTCTGGGTAGTTTTTAAAATATATTTTGCCATTCTTCATAAAATTGTTGCAATAAATAACGTTCAACAACATATTAAATTAAACAAGCAAAAGGAAAAAAATAAGTTTTTGCGCTTTTGCACTACTTCCGGTCAGCCATGTTATACATCCGGGTCATTTGCTTTTAGCACATGGCCGCATGGAAGAGACGCTCTGATATGACTTAGTGCCAAAAGGTGCGCAAGAAAAGAAGACAGAGGTACTAGAAAATAAAGTTGACAGGATGTGAGTGAGTAATGCATTTTTTGAAACACATTGAAGTCATCCCCCAAATTTAAGGGAGAAGGCAGTGCTGCTCGGTTTTTCCTGAGTTTGGATTTTTCAGTGTGATTTGTGACAAGATGTTGAACATTCACTTTAAACAAGCCCACACCCGTGCTGCTAATCATGCATTTAAACCCGGGGAAAACCCAACTGATTTTTACAAGATGTGATCCACATGAGTATTACCAAGAAATTTTTGTTGTTGTTCTGTGTCAACGGGACAGCATGCTAGCATAGTTTGTTGCAATACATAACGTTCAACATACAGCCAATCTTGAACTTTTTTAAATAAATAAAAAGCAACACATTTTGAAAAAAAAAGTTATTTTTTAAATTTCTTTATTGACAAGGAAGATTTGATGATCTGATGATTTATTTTCGAAGACCGTTTCAACTTTATTTAAACGTTCATCAGAGATTTAGTAAATCTTCTGGTTATACAATGATATTTATATTGGTATAAAAGCCAAAACTTTTAAAAGTATCGAATGTTAGCATACAGAGTTGTTTTTTTTGTTTTCGATCTAAAGTTTGTTCGAAACTTTCAAAAAAAATTTTTTTCACCAGTTTCTACCAAAATGGGGTTTTTGAAATCTAATGTGCGACAGCAGATTGGTTAAAAACAGTATATTCTGACCCTACTCCTTTTTAAATTTTTTTCTTGCCCCTTAACGAGTTCGTTTTGTTTACAAAATACAAACTTCAAAAAAACATCATATACGGTAGACCAAATTTAAATTTTGCAGGTTAAAGGGGTTGGGAAAGGCAGTTTTTTTTTGCAACGGAACTTGAAAATCGACCCAATTATGAAAATCTAAATTACATGACCTTTAAATTTAATAAAATGTAAAACCCTGGAAAATAAGTATGTTTACGGGGAAAAAAGAAAGGGAATTTCGCCCGCTTGTTTTAATCTTGAAATACCCCGGGCCGTGGGGTTTTGGGCTCTGACGCCCCAAAAAAACCACTGAGGCGAAGGCAAGAGGCGCTTTTTCCCTCAATCGGGCCAAAGAAAATGCCACCCAAGGGGGCCGTTTGGGTGCGCAAAAGCTGCAGACCAAAATTTGGTTTTTTTCCTTTTGACACCTTTTCCCGAAAGATAAGCCGGGAAAATTTTTAAACCTTGGGGATTGGGAAATGGAAAAATTTTTCCAAATCGGTTACCCTGTATACCCACGCAGACATTGGGAATTTTTTTAAATCGGGGGCACAACACCACCCTGGGGTTTTGGCTAGGTTGATCCCCGGTAATTTAAAAGGAAAGGTCTCTTCGGATGAAACCTTCCTTTTCCCCAAATTTTAACAAGGGAAAATATCCAGACCGAAAAACCCAAAAAACTCGAAATACATTTTGACACCTTGGCACCCAGTTCAAAGATTTTCCCAAAAAAGGGAAAAAAACCTTTTTTACAAGAAACCCCCCCCGAAAAAGAAAAGGGAAAAAAACAAAAGAGGCAAATGAACACACAAATCCTCAGAAGAATAATAAAACAGAAGAAGAAATAGAAGGGAAGGGGGAGAAAAAAACAAAAAAAAAACAAATGGGCATGGAAACACGGGGAAAAAAAGGAAAAACAGGGGGGCAACAAAATTTGAACCACCCAAAAAATACCCTGCCTTTTTCTAAGAAACAAAATTAAACAAAACCCCAAAATAAAAAGAAATCCGGGTGGCCTTTTGCACCAAAAGAATAAAATACAGGTTTTGGAAAATAAACGGGATCTTCCCCGGGGCCGCGCAAATTACGGGCCCCCAAATTTGGGCTATCGCAGTTTTTCCCTAATATGCTCTTTTTCATCTGAAACAAAGAGAGAAAAAAGGGAAAGAAAGATTCCCAAAACACGAATCCCAAAAGCAGAAAAGGGGGTGTAAGTAAAAAACTAGACCAACAAAAAGGGAAGAAAAAAGAAAGAAAAAAACAACAAAAATTTAAAAAAAGAAAGAAAATTCCCAAAAAACAAATTGATGGCAAAGAAATTTTTCCCTTTTCAGGAAAAGCCCAACAAAAATGGGAAAAACCAAAAAAAAAAAACCCCAAGAAAAAAAAAGGTTCCCCCCCGGGGGAAAAAGCCCCTTAAAATTAAAATTTTATGGGGGGGCACCAAAAATGGGGAAATGATTGATTGTTTGTTTTTGGCCCCTGGGGCCCAAAATTCTGTGCCGCAAACTATGGGAAAATAACCTCAAAAATGAATCTTAACTAACTTTTAACTAACCCCCCACTAACCCCGGTTTTCCCTTTTAGAAAAAAAAGACTGGAGACCCGATAAAACAAATCGCAAACAGGAAAAATTACCGAGGGCAAAGCTCCCGGGGTTTAAAATGCAAACGAAAAGAAATTTCAAAATGGGGTGCCCTAACCAAAGGGAACTTACAAGCAGGTTTCAAATTTGGGCCCAAAAAAACCAAGATAAAAAAAAGAAAAGCAGGGGGAAAAGGGGAAAAGAGAGAAAAACAAAAACAACAACACTTTCTGAAAAGAAAGAGGAGGCAAGAATGAAGAATGTCAGTGAGCAACGAGACAAAGGCTGGATACACGTAATACGTGTACACGATACAATCCATTCAGCTGACAACACGGCAGGCAACAGACGCTCACGAGCTACCCCACACACAAAGAAAGAATGAGTGGTTCGATAAACATCGAGACTACCCCCCTCACTCTACATCGTAAACGAATGCTATAACTCGAGAAACAAAAGGGCAAGCCAGAGAAAAAACAGTGAATGGCAAGAACCGGCAAGAAGCCCAACCCCAAACCCTAACCCAGGGAGGCCACGAAATCGCTAGTCTATTGTACTAGAACGAACAAACCTTTTTCATCGTTACATTATGATGAAACAAACAAGGCTAAACAGGGAAAATAAAATAAAACACCCAATAAAAGGCAGGCTCCATGAGTCTAGCCTGTGCGAAAGCTAGAGTAAACACAACGAAAAAGACCGCAACCTAACAAGGCTCGAGAAAGATGAAATACAAGGGGAATAAACAAAGGCCCAACTACTGAAAAGGAGTTTCATGCCTATATGTTGTTTTGAAATCCTCTTTATATTATTTGAACTGGACATTTTTCCAAGTCGGTTGCCCTGTGGACACTCACACAGACCCAACTTCCACGTTTGGTTGCTGGTCTGTTTGTGACGTCACTGCCCGACCGTTGACATTTAGCTTAAAATAGCTCTCGCGGAATCTCGCATTCAAAATGGCGCTGGTTTTGAAACGTTCAATTGACCGTATTTTCCGACCTTTTGCCAAAATAAACACATTACAACCTAGTCGAGGCCTGATTTTTTTTAAACAAGTGAGTAATAGACTGTTTCTTCTCTTCGAACGTTAGTACGGACCTATATGTTGTTTTGAAATGATTTGGAGTGATTTTGTGGCCCGAAACTGCCTTTACAGGTCCTTTAAAGTCGTCAAGTTAGATGCTGAACATTACGATTACAACACGAGCTGTGGAAATAATAACGTTCGACATAATTATAGTGACCATGCCTGTCTGCCTCCAGAGTTCTAAAAATGTAAGGTGCCGATCTTAATAGCATTATTCTTTGGCTGTGATTTTTGTGTGTGTAGTATTTATTACGATTTTTTCTATTTATTATTATTAATTCTTTCACTTTGAAGTTAACTGTTCAACTATTTTTGTCCTAGGCACCTGAGTCAACATGACCAAGAAACGCATGGATGACAGGTTGCGTGTGTGTTTTCCTGTGACACCCAAAAGCAGCAAAAGTTGCACTCACTCTTACTTGCTCCATTTTCACTTACAAAACACTTACTTGTTTGTTAAATAATAAGTATTATTTATTTTGTTATGAAAAACAAAGTACCATGTCATCTATTTAACATTATGCTATCCACTACAACAAAATTAATGCAGCAAAAACTGTTCACATGGAAATAGTTATGTCTTTATACTCTACAGTAATAAAAAGTTACTGATTTATCATTTTCATCAAGAAACAAACAGCATTGTACATCTTGTTGAAATAGTAACGTACGACATATTTCTTACATCATTTGCTGTTTATGTCAAGAAAGCTTAAATTTGAGGAGAAAAAATCATCAAATCTTCCTTGTCACATATTGTTCTATTAAAGAATAACTGTTTATGTTTCAAAATGTGTTGCTTTTTATTCATTTAAAAATGTTCAAGATTGGCTGTATGTTGAACGTTATGTATTGCAACAAACTATGTGTAGCATGCTGTTCTGTGTGACACAGAACAACAACAGTTTAGTGCTGTAGTCATTAAAACCACTACTAAATCAGCTGGTAACATTTTGTTACAGTGTTGGGAAATCAGCACTGTTATTTTATAAGCTGTGTATTGTGAGCGTGGGAAATGTTATGTCCATCCAATAATCGTTACATCCGACAGATAAAATGTAAAAAAATGTTGTTGATGACCTTATTTCATGCTGCAGTCATGGAAACAACTATGCTTCATAAATTATAATAAACACATCCTATTTTTGATTCAGTGTTGTGTTTCATTTTCATTTTATTAAAAAAATCAAGGTGGCAGTCTGTCAGATGTAACACAGACATCATTGTTACGATTTTGAATATGTAAAATAAAGTGAATTGAGTCAATTTAAGTTTTACTGCCTTGTTATAAACGATGGATGTTTATTTTCCCCACAGATTGATAGCAATCATTAAATTCAAGATTAAATCAAAACAAACATTGTGTCCTGTGTTGCATCCGACAGATTCAGGTGTCCGTCTTTAAATGTCTTTTTCTCAGACTTGCTTCATCAAGTTATCTTTTTCAGACCTGAAATGTATATAAAAAAGACTTATTTTTTAAATGGTGTTACTTGCAAAATGACTTTTCTGCTTTTATTTTTCACTCTAATGTCCCCCTTCTAAACACACCTTTTGGACTGCCATATTCCAGGTTATCCAGCAAAAATGGTCCCTGCAATGTCAGATCCAATCCAACCTCTACAAGACTTGCAAAAAAAATGAAGCCTACCGAACCTGAAGAAGCAAAACATGACCAAGCATGACTTGGCACTAAAATGTAAAATCAACAATAAGAAGCAAAGTAGAACATTTTATTTTGACATTCTTTTCCCCTTTAAATATCAGTTGGGTTTTTAAAAAAGCCAACACCAGCGCCGCCACCAACCCCAAAAGACCTCAAGAAAACTGGACAAAACACAATGTCAGAGTTTGGTGGATTAGAAAACATCAAAATCATTATTTTTATAATCTACCAAAAACTGACATGGACTGCATGATCTTTAACGTGCGTACGTTTTCTTTCTGCAAATTAACTATAAGTACATACGGGTGACCTCGGTTCATTGTCTCCTTCGAAGCCGGACGACAAATTATATAACTCACCGTAGTAAATGTTTGACTCGGCTAGACAATTCTGCAAGCTGGTTACTGCCAAGATACAGACACTTCAGCCTTTTCAGCTCTGTCAGCTGCGGCGCCAGGTCTGTGAACAGATTCCCACTAAAATTGACCACTTCCAGACTTTGCAACAACCCAAAATCCTTGGGCAAGGAACCAGAATTCAGCCGGTTGTTCTTGGCCAAAAACGTCCGTAAATTTCGTAACTGACACACTTCGTCACAGAGTTTCTTCATGTTATTGTTGGATATGTCCAGCGTGATGAGTTTGGTGAACAGACATATTGTGGGCGGCAGCTGAACGATTTCATTGTTGTTCAGCTGTAAGGCCACCAACTCCATGGCACGAGAAAGAGCCGAGTCCGGGATTGTTTCAAGATGTCCGTAGGAGAGGTCCTCGGCATTTTCGTTGTGAAACTCACTGTCGGAGGAAGAAGACAACGACGACATGAACGCCGCCATGTTGCTGGAGTTCAGTTTGTATACTAAGTTCACAAATTCTCTCCCTCGCTCTGCAGAACGCGAGAAACGAGTCCACTAGAAAGAAAGAAGGCAAAGACAGTAAGTCTAGCACGAATGCCTACAGCAGAAAAGGCCGTGTAAGTAAGAAACAAATGCCTGTGACGACAACAAAAAGGAGAAGAAAAAAGAAAGAAAGAACAGAATGCTACGGCAAGAAAGAAAGACCAAACCACAAATGTTGATGCAAACAAAAATGCTGCCCTAATCAGGCAAGCAAACAGCTGACACAAATGAAACAAACAAAACAACTGAAACCACCTCAAAAACTCAAACGGTGGCCTACCTGCAAACATATGGTGGAAAAACACCACCAAATTACAACAGTCTAATAGACTACTGTCTGCAACAAATGAGTGGACGCTACATTGACTACATTTGTTGTGCCAGCCATAAGAGCACAGAGCAAAAATAACTGTGCCGACCAAACAGATGGAAAGCCAGACTAACCATAACTAACATGAATCTTAACTAACTTTAACTAACCCCTCACTAACCCGGCTTCCATCTAGAAAAATAAAGACTGCAGACTGATAAAGCAAATCGCTAATCAGGACTACCGATGACAAAACATCGGGATGTAAACGAATGCAGACGAAAAGAGAAATGCAAAATGGCTGCCCTAATCAGGCAAGCTGACAAGCGGTACGAAATGGCCAATAAACCAGAGATAAAAAAAGAAAGAACGCATGGTGGAAAAGAAGAGGAAAAGAGAGAAAAACAAAACAACAACACTTTCTGAAAGAAAGAGAGGCAAGAATGAAGAAATGTCAGCGAGCAACGAGACAAGGCTGGATACACGTAATACGTGTTCACGATACAATCCATTCAGCTGACAACACGGCAGGGCAACAGACGCTCACGAGCTACCCCACACAAAGAAAGAATGAGTGGTTCGATAAACATCGAGACTACCCCCCTCACTCGTACATCGTAAACGAATGCTATAACTCGAGAAACAAAAGGGCAAGCCAAGAGAAAAAACAGTGAATGGCAAGAACCGGCAAGAAGCCCAACCCCAACCCTAACCCAGGGAGGCCACGAAATCGCTAGTCTATTGTACTAGAACGAACAAACCTTTTTCATCGTTACATTATGATGAAACAAACAAGGCTAAACAGGGAAAATAAAATAAAACACCCCAATAAAAGGCAGGCTCCCTGATGAGGTCTAGCCTGTAGTGAAAGCTAGAGTAAACACAACGAAAAGACCGCAACCTAACAAGGCTCGAGAAAGATGAAATAACAAGGGGGAATAAACAAAGGCCCAACTACCTGAAAAGGAGTTTCATGCCTATATGTTGTTTTGAAATCCTCTTTATATTATTTGAACTGGACATTTTTCCAAGTCGGTTTGCCCTGTGGACACTCACACAGACCCAACTTCCACGTTTGGTTGCTGGTCTGTTTTTTTGTGACGTCACTGCCCGACCGTTGACATTTAGCTTAAAATAGCTCTCGCGGAATCTCGCATTCAAAATGGCGCTGGTTTTGAAACGTTCAATTGACCGTTTTTTCCGACCTTTTTGCCAAATAAACACATTACAACCTAGTCGAGGCCTGATTTTTTTTAAACAAGTGAGTAATAGACTGTTTTCTTCTCTTCGAACGTTAGTACGGACCTATATGTTGTTTTGAAATGACTTTGGAGTGATTTTTGTGGCCCGAAACTGCCTTTACAGGTCCTTTAAAGTCTTCAAGTTAGATGCTGAACATTACGATTACAACACGAGCTGTGGAAATAATAACGTTCGACATAATTATAGTGACCATGCCTGTCTGCCTTCCAGAGTTCTAAAAATGTAAGGTGCCGATCTTAATAGCATTATTCTTTGGCTGTGATTTTTTTGTGTGTAAGTATTTATTACGATTTTTTCTATTTATTATTATTAATTCTTTCACTTTGAAGTTAACTGTTCAACTATTTTTGTCCTAGGCACCTGAGTCAACATGACCAAGAAACGCATGGATGACAGGTTGCGTGTGTGTTTCCTGTGACACCCAAAAGCAGCAAAAGTTGCACTCACTCTTACTTGCTCCATTTTCCTTACAAAACACTTACTTGTTTGTTAAATAATAAGTATTATTTATTTTGTTATGAAAAACAAAGTACCATGTCATCTATTTAACATTATGCTATCCACTACAACAAAATTAATGCAGCAAAAACTGTTCACATGGAAATAGTTATGTCTTTATACTCTACAGTAATAAAAAGTTACTGATTTATCATTTTCATCAAGAAACAAACAGCATTGTACATCTTGTTGAAATAGTAAGTACGACATATTTCTTACATCATTTGCTGTTTATTCAAGAAAGCTTAAATTTGAGGAGAAAAAATCATCAAATCTTCCTTGTCACATATTGTTCTATTAAAGAATAACTGTTTATGTTTCAAAATGTGTTGCTTTTTATTCATTTAAAAATGTTCAAGATTGGCTGTATGTTGAACGTTATGTATTGCAACAAACTATGTGTAGCATGCTGTTCTGTGTGACACAGAACAACAACAGTTTACTTGGTAATACTCATGTGGATCACATCTTGTAAGATCAGTTGGGTTTTCACAGTTAACTGCATGATTAGCAGCACAGTGATGTGGGCTTGTTGTAATGTGTAATGTTCAACATCTTGTCACAAATCACACTGAAAGTCAAATTTCTCAGGAACGAAGAGCAGCACTGCCTTCTCCCTTCACTGGTGATGACTTCACATGTGTTCATTCAAAAAACACATTACTCACTCACATCCTGTCAACTTTATTTTCTAGTACCTCTGTCCTCTTTTCTTGCGCACCTTTTGGCACTAAGTCATATATTTATATGTTAGTAATATTACCTAATGTCTGATATAGATACATATATATATACCATATATATATATATATATATATATATATATATATATATATATATATTCTGGGGAAACTCAAAACACACACAAGCGCGTGTGCAGACACACACAATATCTTATATATGCATGTAGGTCTCCAGAGTTGCATACCTATAAATAAGAAGACATATCCTCAAAAACAGTTGTTATATTGCCTTATTTTGTACACATGCACGTTTCTTTTCAGGCTAGAGGTTGATGCTCCAAAAGGGGAAGAGCAAGTGTTTTTCATGACACAGCAGGGACAACATTAGTGGAGCATGAAGCCAGATTCGTCCTGGGAAGCACTGCAGTACTTAGGAACAGCAGAGAAATAAAGATATGTCTCAATGCTGAAGTGCCAACTCACTGAAAGCAAATCTTTTAAATTTATTAGGATGGGAAAAATTTGTGTTAACATGGGAATTCTGTATGCTTTGTCATCAGTTTCCAGATTTTGCATTACTGTTTCTGATTACTTACAATGTGTTACAGTTGTTATTCCAGGTAGTGAGACTTGAATGCCAAATCAGTATCTTTTGTAATTGAATTTTACCTGCTGTTAACAATAGGGTGAATGTACATTTGTAATTCACATGGTTTTCTGTTTTGTCAATCGACTCAATGAAAGAATAATAATGACAACTTGGCTGTACTTTTTCTAAGTCACATACTGACTGTCCAGTGTTACGTATTCCATTGTGTCCTCTGATATGTGTGGCATCTGACAGTGCATTACTTTAAATAATGGTTTCGGCCTTGTTCAGTATTTACAGCAATGTGTCAGATGTAGGAAAACTAAGTGATTTTATTAGCTGTGCATATGTTTTACAGGAAAGGAAAGTTTACAAACTTTACAAAGGGAAGTGTTGTGTCCACCATACAGTTGTTACTTCCAACAGATAAAATGCTTAAAAAGGGCCTTTGACAAAATTACAACTATACAAGCAACTTGTTTAGTGCTGCAGTCATTAAAACCACTACTAAATCAGCTGGTAACATTTTGTTGCAGTGTAGGGAAATCAGCACTGTTATTTTATAAGCTGTGTATTGTGAGCATGGGAAATGTTATGTCCATCCAATAATCGTTACATCCGACAGATAAAATGTAAAAAAATGTGTTGATGACCTTATTTCATGCTGCAGTCATGGAAACAACTATGCTTCATAAATTATAATAAACACATCCTATTTTTGATTCAGTGTTGTGTTTCATTTTCATTTTATTAAAAAAATTAAGGTGGCAGTCTGTCAGATGTAACACAAGACATCATTGTTATGATTTTGAATATGTAAAATAAAGCAAATTGAGTCAATTTAAGTTTTACTGTCTTGTTATAAACGATGGATGTTTATTTTCCCCACAGATTGATAGCAATCATTAAATTCAAAGATTAAATCAAAACAAACATTGTGTCCTGTGTTGCATCCAACAGATTCAGGTGTCAGTCTTTAAATGTCTTTTTCTCAGACTCGCTTCATCAAGTTATCTTTTTCAGACCTGAAATGTATATAAAAAAAGACTTATTTTTTAAATGGTGTTACTTGCTAAATGACTTTTCTGCTTTTATTTTTCACTCTAATGTCCACCTTCTAACTATCTAAGCAGCACCTTTTGGCACATGCTCATATCTGCATTGCGCTCTCCCAGCTCCATTGCAAAAATGGTCCCTGCAATGTACAGATCCAGATCCAGACCTCTACAGAGACTCTGACAAAAGAAATGAAGCCTACCGAACCTGAAGAAGCAAAGCATGACCAAGCATGACTTGGCACTAAAATAGTAAAATACAACAATATATGAAGCAAAGTACGAAGCAGTTTTCATTTTGATCATATCTTTCCCAGTTGGGAAATCATGCATTGTTGCAGGTTTAAAAAAGCCAGATTCTTATTCTTCATGCGCACACTGTCCAACTTCAACACTCCAAAGACTCTCAACACTTTTTAATTTTTTAGTGCATGCTGGTTATTCAATAACACACATGTCAGAGTTCGGTGGATTATGAAAACATCAAAATCACTTATTCTGATAATCTACCAAACTCTGACATGGACTGCATGATCTTTAACGTGCGTACGTTATCTTTCTGCATACGTATAACTATAAGTACATACGGGTGACCTCGGTTCATTGTCTCCTTCGAAGCCGGACGACAAATTATATAACTCACCGTAGTAAATGTTTGACTCGGCTAGACAATTCTGCAAGCTGGTTACTGCCAAGATACAGACACTTCAGCCTTTTCAGCTCTGTCAGCTGCGGCGCCAGGTCTGTGAACAGGTTCCCACTAAAATTGACCACTTCCAGACTTTGCAACAACCCAAAATCCTTGGGCAAGGAACCAGAATTCAGCCGGTTGTTCTTGGCCACGAACGTCCGTAAATTTCGTAACTGACACACTTCGTCACAGAGTTTCTTCATGTTATTGTTGGATATGTCCAGCGTGATGAGTTTGGTGAACAGACATATTGTGGGCGGCAGCTGAACGATTTCATTGTTGTTCAGCTGTAAGGCCACCAACTCCATGGCACGAGAAAGAGCCGAGTCCGGGATTGTTTCAAGATGTCCGTAGGAGAGGTCCTCGGCATTTTCGTTGTGAAACTCACTGTCGGAGGAAGAAGACAACGACGACATGAACGCCGCCATGTTGCTGGAGTTCGGTTTGTATACTAAGTTCACAAATTCTCTCCCTCGCTCTGCAGAACGCGAGAAACGGGTCCACTAGCAGTGCCACCCCCCCACTTTACAACACGCAGTGGTGATTGCTCCACTTGAACTGACAAGGCCAAAGGGCTGACCTCTCATACAAAGGCCTCTTATACAACGATTATTTTCGTTGGGCGAGGGTAGCCAA
>JABMCL010003659.1:650000-655000 GCA_018857735.1 Alviniconcha marisindica | reverse complement strand
TCTAATCGGACGGCTCTCTCTCTCTCTCTCTCTCTCTCTCTCTCTCTTTAAAAAAATAAATAAAACTTGGGTCGGACGCTCTTCATGTTTACGTGCGTGCTACGACACCATGTTGCTTCCATAGTCTTGTTAGTATCTAAACCTTTCGGAGGACGCTGACAGCGTCCGTGGACAGGTGCGCAGAGATAAAGAGTGCCCCCTCTGTGGCGTAGCCAGTTCTGGCCAGAGTTGGTGAGGATGGGTTCCAAAAAGCGTGGCTTGGAGTGTGGCTTGGAGGCGTGGTTTGGGGCGTGGCTTGGTGCGCGGTTGGGAGGAATGTGGGCTCGTGGCGTGGCTTGGAGTGCTGCTTAGAGTGTGGCTCGGGGTGTGGCTTGCGGCGTGGCTTGGGCTGTGGCTCGGAGTGTGTCTTGGGGTGTGGCTTGGAATGTTTTTTTGGGGGGAGTGCTGCTTGGGAGTGCGGCTTGGGGAGTGGCTTGGAGGGCGGCTTAGAGTGGGGCTTGGGAGTGCGGCTTGGGGCGTGGTTTGGAATGCGGCTTGGAGTGTGGCTCGGTGTGTGGCTTGCGGCGCGTCTTGGGGTGTGGCTAGGAGTGTGTCTTGGGGTATGGCTTGGGGGGTGTGTGTTGGGACGTGTCTTGCGGCGTGTCTTGAAGCGTGTCTTGGGGCGTGTCTTGAAGCATGTCTTGGGGCGTGTCTTGAAGCATGTTTTGGGGCGTGGCTTCAAGCGTGTCTTGGAGTTTCTTGGGGCGTGTCTTGGAGCGTGTCTTGGAGTTTCTTGGGTCGTGACTTGGAGTGTCTTGGGGCGTGTCTTAGGGTGTGTCTTGAGGTGTGGCTTGGAGCGTGTGTTGGGGCGTGCCTTGAAGCGTGTCTTGGGGCGTGGCTTGGGGGTGTTTCTTGGGGCGTGCCTTGGAGTTTTTTGGAGTGTCGTGGAGTGTCTTGGGGCGTGTCTTGGGACGTATCTTGGAGTGTGTCTTGGGGAGTGTCTTGTGGTGTTTCTGGGAGCGTGTCTTCGAGTGTTCTAATGCGTGTCTTGGAGCGTGTCTTGAGGCGTTGCTTGGAGCGTGTCTTGAAGCGTGTCTTGGGGCGTGTCTTGGGGTGTGTCTTGGGGTGTGTCTTGAAGCGTGTCTTGGGGTGTGTCTTGGGATGTGTCTTGAAGCGTTTCTTGGGGCGTGTCTTGGGACGTATCTTGGAGCGTGTCTTGGGGCGTGTCTTGGGACGTATCTTGGAGAGTGTCTTGGAGTGTCTTGGGACGTATCTTGGGACGTGTCTTGGAAGCGTGTCTTGGGACGTATCTTGGGGCGTGTCTTGGGGCGTGGCGTGGCGGCGTGGCTTGGAGCGTGGCTCAGCGGTTGAGGCGGCCGATGAGGACGGTGAAGCCGAGGAAGCCGAGACACCAGACTGTGGTGATGAGGTAACCCAGCCACACGCCCTGACTGGTGATGCCCCAGCCTGCAACAGCCGGTTAGCATTCACTGTCACGTGGATGAGGACTTCGGCTCCGTGAGGACGAGGGGTTGGGGGGGTTCGGGAGGTGGGTGGGGGGAAGGGGGAGGGGGGATACACTCACGCTGACAGTAGTTTTTCTGTCGAATTAAAGTCCAGTTTGTGTGTGTGTGTGTGTGTGTGTGTGTGTGTGTGTGTGTGTGTGTGTGTGTGTGTGTGTGTGTGTGTGTGTGTGTGTGTGTGTGTGTGTAGGTATGTGTGTGTGTGTGTGGGGGTCTTTTCTTTGTTTGTTGTTGATTTTGTTGCTGTTTGTATGTGGATTTTTTCTTTCATATATTACGATTATCAAGGTAACATATGTCAGCAAGTTACACCTGGAAAAAAAAAGTCTTCAACGTAGGATACATATATAGAGTTACTCGCTTTAGCGTACACGATGAATATTACAAGAACATTTACAGACATCAAGGTGGCAGCAAACTCGGACGTGTAAATTAAACAACTTATTAATGCTTCCACCGATGTAGGGAGAAAAGTTACAAAGGCAGTGTCCCCGGAAACAACTGCCGAGAACAACTCAAGCAAAGAGCAAATCTCTCTCTGTCTGTCTGTCTCTGTCTGTCTTTTGTCCCGGGTTTTGCCTTTTGGGGGGGTGGGGGTTTTTTGTGTTTGGGGTTGGTGGTGTTTTGGGGGGGGTTGTTCGCTTCTGCTGTTTCCGCTGCTTTGCGCCCCCCCCTCCTTTCTCTCTTTTCTTCTCTCTTTTCCCCCCCCCCCTTTCTTTTACCGCTCTGCTTTCCCCTCTTGAAGAGCCAACCCACCCCTTGTTCACACCCCTGAGTTCTTGAATCGTTTCTTCGAAAGTTCAATGTTTTTTTTTTTTTTAGAGAGAAAAATAAAGCCTTTGGTCCTCAAAAAAAGAAGAAAAGACTTTTAAGGACGAGGAGCCCAGGAGGCCACCCGACTTTTCAAATGCTGATTTAGTCCGAGAGAACATAAAGACTTTTAAGGACGGGAGCCCGGGAGGGGCCACCTCGACTTTTCACAATGCCAGAAAAAAAAAGATTTTTTTAAGGACGAGGACCCCGGGGGCGGCCACCCGATTTTTTTTCAAAAAGCTGTTTTGCCCGCAGAAACATAAAGACTTTTTGACGAGGAGCCCAGGACGGCCACCCGACTTTTTAAAAGCTTTTACCCCCAGAAAATAAAGATTTTTTAAGGACGAGGCCCCGGCCCACCTGACTTTTCACAATGTGATTTACGCCCGCAGAGAACATAAAGATTTTTTAAGGACGAGGAGCCCAGGAGGCCACCTGATTTTTTTCACAATGCTGATTTACGTCCGAGAGAACATAAAGACTTTTTAAGGACGAGGAGCCCAGGACGGCCACCTCGACTTTTTCACAATGCTGATTTACGTCCGCAGAGAACATAAAGACTTTTAAGGACGAGGAGCCCAGGAGGCCACCTCGATTTTTTCACAATGTGATTTAGCCCGAGGAACATAAAGACTTTTAAGGACGAGGAGCCCAGGACGGCCACCTCGACTTTTTCACAATGTGATTTACGTCCGCAGAGAACATAAAGCTTTTTAAGGACGAGGAGCCCAGGACGGCCACCCGATTTTTTCACAATGCTGATTTACGTCCGCAGAGAACATAAAGACTTTTAAGGACGGGAGCCCAGGACGGCCATCGATTTTTTCACAATGCTGATTTAGTCCGAGAGAACATAAAGATTTTTTAAGGACGAGGAGCCCAGGACGGCCACCTCGACTTTTTCCAACTGTTTGTGCAGAGAACATAAAGACTTTTAAGGACGAGGAGCCCAGGAGGCCACCTGACTTTTTCACAATGTGATTTAGTCCGAGAGAACATAAAGATTTTTTAAGGACGAGGAGCCCAGGACCCACCTGACTTTTTCACAATGCTGATTTATCCGGAGAACATAAAGACTTTTTAAGGACGAGGGCCCAGGACGGCCACCCGACTTTTTCACAATGCTGATTTACGTCCGAGAGAACATAAAGACTTTTAAGGACGAGGAGCCCAGGACGGCCACCTCGATTTTTTACAATGCTGATTTACGTCCGAGAGAACAAAAAGACTTTTAAGGGACGGGGACCCAGGAGGCCACCCGATTTTTTCACAATGCGTTTTGTCCGAGAGAACATAAAGACTTTTAAGGACGAGGAGCCCAGGACGGCCACCCGACTTTTTCACAATGTGATTTACGTCCGCAGAGAACATAAAGATTTTTTAAGGACGAGGAGCCCAGGACGGCCACCTCGACTTTTTCACAATGCTGATTTACGTCCGCAGAGAACATAAAGATTTTTTAAGGACGGGAGCCCAGGACGGCCACCCGACTTTTTCACAATGCTGATTTAGTCCGCAGGCTAAAGATTTTTAAGGACGAGGAGCCCAGGACGGCCACCCGACTTTTTCACAATGCTGATTTACGTCCGAGAGAACATAAAGACTTTTTAAGGACGAGGAGCCCAGGACGGCCACCCGATTTTTTCCAATGTGATTTACGTCCGCAGAGAACATAAAGATTTTTTTAAGGACGAGGAGCCCAGGACGGCCACCCGATTTTTTCACAAGCTTTTACGTCCGCAGAGAACATAAAGACTTTTAAGGACGAGGAGCCCAGGACGGCCACCTCGATTTTTTCACAATGCTGATTTACGTCCGCAGAGAACATAAAGACTTTTTAAGGACGAGGAGCCCAGGACGGCCACCTGACTTTTTCACAATGCTGATTTACGTCCGCAGAGAACATAAAGACTTTTAAGGACGAGGAGCCCAGGACGGCCACCTCGACTTTTTCACAATGCTGATTTACGTCCGCAGAGAACATAAAGACTTTTAAGGACGAGGAGCCCAGGACGGCCACCTCGACTTTTTCACAATGCTGATTTACGTCCGCAGAGAACATAAAGATTTTTTAAGGACGAGGAGCCCAGGACGGCCACCTCGACTTTTTCACAATGCTGATTTACGTCCGCAGAGAACATAAAGATTTTTTAAGGACGAGGAGCCCAGGACGGCCACCTCGATTTTTTCAAAACGCTCCAAAAACAAAAAAAGGGGGGGCCCAGGACGGCCACCTCGACTTTTTCACAATGCTGATTTACGTCCGCAGAGAACATAAAGATTTTTTAAAACGAGGAGCCCAGGACGGCCACCTCGACTTTTTCACAATGTTGATTTACGTCCGCAGAGAACATAAAGACTTTTAAGGACGAGGAGCCCAGGACGGCCACCTCGACTTTCACACAGCTCCTCAACTCTGACAATCTTCGCTTGGTGCCCCCTTTAACACTGGACCGAAGACTGAAGAAATTGGATACAAACCTCTGCCCATGACGGACCTCAGCGCGTCAGTGGCGATGGTCAGCGGAAGACCCTCGCTGATGTACATCAGCCACTCGGGGATGGCCTGGATTGGCCAGATGATACCTGCAATTTTGTTACGTCGCATTTCATTGGACCGCTCAAAGGAGACCGACACATCCCGTGCAAAAGCATGGATTGGTCAGATGATGCTTGCAATTTTGT
>JABMCL010003659.1:642500-645000 GCA_018857735.1 Alviniconcha marisindica | reverse complement strand
TATGTAAGAGTGACCCCCCAACATTGACCAGCATGCGTGAGAGCTGTTCTGAAAATCTGTGAGACTGACACCGAACTCTGACCAGCACATGTGAGGGCTGTTGCAAAAATCTGTAAGAGCGACACCCACCGTTGACGAGGTTTCTCTCATATGTCCCGTCCTTCCTTTCCAGAACAAAGGCCAGAGTCGTCAGTCCCGTGGCCATGAAGAACGTGATGCTGCAGCAGAAGACAGTATAGTACAGTACGACACAGCACAGCACAGCACAACACCATAGCTACAGCTGTTAGTGTTGTGGCCATGAAAGACGTGATGCTGCAGCAGAAGACAGTATAGTACAGTACGACACAGCACAGCACAGCACAACACCATAGCTACAGCTGTTAGTGTTGTGGCCATGAAAGACGTGATGCTGCAGCAGAAGACAGTGTAGTACAGTACGACACAGCACAGCACAACACTATAGCTACAGTTGTTAGTATGTATTGTGGCCATGAAAAACGTTATACGGTAGCAGTTAATACGGAATAACACAGCACAACACCATAGCTACAGCTGTTAGTATTGTGGCCATGAAAAACGTTATACTGTAGCCGTTAATACGGAATAACACAACACAACACCACACCTACAGCTGTTAGTATTGTGGCCATGAAAAACGTTATACTGTAGCAGTTAATACGGAATAACACAACACAACACCACAGCTACAGCTGTTAGTATTGTGGCCATGAAAAACGTTATACTGTAGCAGTTAATACGGAATAACACAACACAACACCATAGCTACAGCTGTTAGTATTGTGGCCATGAAAAACGTTATACTGTAGTAGTTAATACGGAATAACACAACACAACACCATAGCTACAGCTGTTAGTATTGTGGCCATGAAAAACGTTATACTGTAGCAGTTAATACGGAATAACACAACACAACACCATAGCTACAGCTGTTAGTATTGTGGCCATGAAAAACGTTATACTGTAGCAGTTAATACGGAATGACACAACACAACACCATAGCTACAGTTGTTGGTATTGTGGCCATGAAAAACGTAATGCTGTAGCACAAGACAGTTAATACAACACAACACAACACAACACCATAGTTGTTAGCAAAGTGGCATGAAAAACGTTTTGCTGCAGCACAAGACAGCTAGTACAGTACAACAACACAGTTGTACACGTGTTAGTATACATGTACACAAATCAAACAAGACATACACATACGTCACACAAATTCTGATACAGGTTGAAGAGATGTGTTTTTAGAGTACTGTATTGTAGCAGCAAATAGAATGTGAGTGAATGAATGAATGAACTAATGAATGAATGGATGACTGGTTTACCTGTTACAGATACCCGGGGCCATGAACTCGGTGAATACGGAGTAGGGACTGCCGTACACAGCATCGCCGAGCTGTTGATGTGAACACAGACATGTCACATAGCAAACAGTGAACACAAACATCATACAATGAACACATCGTCACAGAATATACAATGAACACAAACATCGTCACAGACCATGCAATAAACAGTCATCACAGGCATCGTCACAGAACATGCTGTAAATATACAGACATCGTCAGAGAGCAGGCAGTGAACAGTCATTGTCAGTGAACACAGTCATCGTCATAGACCATGCAGTGAACTCAGAACATCGCACAGAACACAGAACATGCAGTGAAAAGACATATCGTTACAGAACATGCAGTGAAACCTACATCGTTACAGAACATGAGTTGACAAGACATTGTCACATAACATGCAGTGAACACAGACATCGACACAGAACATGAAGTGAACACAGACATCGACACAGAACATGAAATGAACACAGACATCGCCACAGAACATGAAGTGAACACAGACATCGTCACAGAAAATTCAGTGAATAGACACATCGCCACATAATATTCAATGAACACAGACATCGTCAAAGAACATGAAGTGAACACAAACATCATCACAGAACACTCAGTGAATAGACACATCATCACAGAACATTCAGTGACCATAGACATCATCACAGAACATTCAGTGACCACCGACATCACCATAGAGCGCTCACTGAATAGACAAATCGTCACAGAACATGCAGTGACCACAAACATCATCACAGAGCATTCAGCGAACAGACACATCGTCACAGAACATGAAGTGAACACATACATCATTACAAAGCATTCAGTGAAGAACCACTAGGTCATTTGCATACAGGATAGTGTGAACCAAACACTTGATCGACAGGCGGAAGCAGACAAACACACAGACGGAAGCAAACACATAGACGGAAACAAACAGACGGAAGCAAACACACAGACGGAAGCAAACACACAGACGGAAGCAAACACAGACGGAAACAGACAAACATACAGACGGAAGCAATCACATAGACGGAAACAAACAGAGGGAAGCTAACACACAGACTGAAGCAGACACACAGACGGATGCAAACACAGACGGAAACAGACAAACATACAGACGGAAGCAAACA
>JABMCL010003659.1:635000-637500 GCA_018857735.1 Alviniconcha marisindica | reverse complement strand
CTGGAGGCAGAAAGTCCAGGAGACAGAAAGTAGCAGAGTACGCGAGATCCAGGAGACAGAAAGTCAGCAGGGTATGTGAGATCCAGGGGACAAAAAGTCAGCAGAGAACGTGAGATCCAGGAGACAGAAAATCAGCAGGGTACGTGAGATCCAGGGGACAGAAAGTCAGCAGAGAACGTGAGATCCAGGAGACAGAAAATAGCAGAGTACGTGAGATCCAGGAGACAGAAAGTCAGCAGGGTACGTGAGATCCAGGAGACAGAAAGTAGCAGAGTACGCGAGATCCAGGAGACAGGAAGTCAGCATAGTACGTGAGATCCAGGAGACAGAAAGTCAGCATAGTAAGTGAGATCCAGGAGACAGGAAGTCAGCAGAGAACGTGAGATCCAGGAGACAGGAAGTCAGCAGAGAACGTGAGATCCAGAAGACAGAAAGTCAGCAGAGTACGTGAGATCCAGGAGACAGAAAGTCAGCAGAGAACGTGAGATCCAGGAGACAGGAAGTCAGCAGATAACGTGAGATCCAGGAGACGGAAAGTCAAGGAGACAGAAAGTCAGCAGGGTACGTGAGATCCAGCAGTGGGGTGGCAGGGAGGTCAGTACCCGATGCTGCGCTTCATGATGGTCAGGTTCTTGATCACCAGCGCCAGCATCACACGGACGGACGGCAGCGTGGGCAAGACACAGCACGGCTCGGGTGGCGGCTTGCCCCGGGGTAGATCTGGACACAGTACCCAAGGTCGGTTCATATGTTACCTTTTAGGTAGATCTGGACACAGTACCCAAGGTCGGTTTATATGTTACCTTTTTGGTAGATCTGGACACAGTACCCAAGGTCGGTTCATATGTTACCCTTTTGGTAGATCTGGACACAGTACCCAAGGTCGGTTCATATGTTACCCTTTTGGTAGATCTGGACACAGTACCCAAGGTCGGTTCATATGTTACCCTTTTGGTAGAGCTGAACACAGTACCCAAGGTCGGTTTGTATGTTACCCTTTTGGTAGATCTGGACACAGTACCCAAGGTCGGTTCATATGTTACCTTTTTGGTAGACCTGGACACAGTACCCAAGGTCGGTTCATATGTTACCCTTTTGGTAGATCTGGACACAGTACCCAAGGTCGGTTCATATGTTACCTTTTTGGTAGATCTGGACACAGTACCCAAGGTCGGTTCATATGTTACCCTTTTGGTAGAGCTGAACACAGTACCCAAGGTCGGTTCATATGTTACCCTTTTGGTAGATCTGGACACAGTACCCAAGGTCGGTTCATATGTTACCCTTTTGGTAGATCTGGACACAGTACCCAAGGTCGGTTCATATGTTACCCTTTTGGTAGATCTGGACACAGTACCCAAGTCGGTTCATATGTTACCCTTTTGGTAGATCTGGACACAGTACCCAAGGTCGGTTCATATGTTACCCTTTTGGTAGATCTGGACACAGTACCCAAAGTCGGTTCATATGTTACCATTTTGGTAGAGCTGAACACAGTGCCCAAGGTCGGTTCATATGTTACCTTTTTGGTAGAGCTCATCACAATGTCCATGGTCTGTTAATGTCACCCTTTGATAGAACTGAAGACAGTACCCATGGTCTTTTAATATGTCACCCTATGATAGAACTGAATTCAGTACCAATGGTCTGTTAATATGTCACCCTTTGATAGAACTGAAGACATCACCCAAGGTCGGCTAATATGCTACCCTTTTGGTAGAGCTGAACACAGTACCCATGGTCTGTTAATATGTCACCCTTTAATAGAACTGAAGACAGTACCAATGGTCTGTTAATATGTCACCCTTTAATAGAACTGAAGACAGCACCCAAGGTCGGTTAATATGTCACTCTTTTGGTAGACCTGAACACAATACCCATGGTAGAGCTGAACATAAGGTCTGTTGTCACCCATTGGTAAAGGTGAACACAGTAACCAAGGTTGGTTAATATGTCACTCTTTTGTCTTTTGGTAGAACTGAGCACAGTACCCATGGTCTGTTAATACTGATGTCACCCTTTAACAGAACTGAAGACAGTACCCAAGGTCGGTTAACATGTCATTCTTTTGGTAGAGCTGCACACAGTACCCAAGGTCGGTTAATATGTTACCCTTTTGGTAGAGCTGCACAGAGTACCCAAGGTCTGTTAATATGTCACCCGTTAATAGAACTGAAGACAGTACCCAAGGTCGGTTAATATGTCACTCTTTTGGTAGAGCTGCACAGAGTACCCAAGGTCTGTTAATATGCCACCCGTTAATAGAACTGAAGACAGTACCCAAGGTCGGTTAATATGTTACCCTTTTGGTAGAGCTGCACAGAGTACCCAAGGTCTGTTAATATGTCACCCGTTAATAGAACTGAAGACAGTACCCAAGGTCGGTTAATATGTCACTCTTTTGGTAGAGCTGAACACAGTACCCATGGTAGAGCTGAATATAAAGTCTGTTGTCACCCATTGGTAAAGGTGAACACGGTACCCAAGGTTGGTTAATATG
>JABMCL010003659.1:617500-620000 GCA_018857735.1 Alviniconcha marisindica | reverse complement strand
TGTCAGTGAAACCTCTCGTCAAGGTGTCAGTGAAACCCTCGTCAAGGTGTCAATGCAAACCCATCGTCAAGGTGTCAGTGGAAACCCTCGTCAAGGTGTCAGTGCAAACCCTCGTCAAGGTGTCAGTGCAAACCCATCGTCAAGGTGTCAGTGAAACCCCTCGTCAAGGTGTCAGTGCAAACCCATCGTCAAGGTGTCAATGCAAACCCATCGTCAAGGTGTCAATGCAAACCCATCGTCAAGGTGTCAATGCAAACCCATCGTCAAGGTGTCAATGCAAACCCATCGTCAAGGTGTCAGTGCAAACCCCTCGTCACTGCGTGAGGAGAAACCTCTCGTCAAGGTGTCTGTGTAAACCTCTCGTCACAGTGTCAATAGAAATCTCTCGTCAAGGTGTCTGTGTAAACCTCTCGTCACAGTGTCAATAGAAATCTCTCGTCAAGGTGTCAATGAAACCTCTCGTCACAGTGTCAATAGAAATCTCTCGTCAAGGTGTCAGTGGAAACCTCTCGTCACAGTGTCAATAGAAATCTCTCGTCAAGTGTCTAGAAACCTCTCGTCACAGTGTCAATAGAAATCTCTCGTCAAGGTGTCAGTGGAAACCTCTCGTCACAGTGTCAATAGAAATCTCTCGTCAAGGTGTCAGTGAAACCTCTCGTCACAGTGTCAATAGAAATCTCTCGTCAAGGTGTCAGTGGAAACCTCTCGTCACAGTGTCAATAGAAATCTCTCGTCAAGGTGTCAGTGGAAACCTCTCGTCACAGTGTCAATAGAAATCTCTCGTCACAGTGTCAATAGAAACCTCTCGTCACAGTGTCAATAGAAATCTCTCGTCAAGGTGTCAGTGGAAACCTCTCGTCACAGTGTCAATAGAAATCTCTCGTCAAGGTGTCAGTGGAAACCTCTCGTCACAGTGTCAATAGAAATCTCTCGTCAAGGTGTCAGTGGAAACCTCTCGTCACAGTGTCAATAGAAATCTCTCGTCAAGGTGTCAGTGTAAACCTCTCGTCACAGTGTCAATAGAAATCTCTCGTCAAGGTGTCAGTGGAAACCTCTCGTCACAGTGTCAATAAAACCTCGTCAGGTGTCAGTGGAAACCCTCGTCACAGTGTCAATAAAACCTCGTCAGGTGTCAGTGGAAACCCTCGTCACAGTGATCATAATAAAAAAACCTCGTCAGGGTGTCAGTGGAAACCCCTCGTCACAGTGTCAATAAAAAAAAACTCGTCAGGGTGTCAGTGGAAACCCCTCGTCACAGTGTCAATAAAAAAAAACTCGTCAGGGTGTCAGTGGAAACCCCTCGTCACAGTGTCAATAAAAAAAAACTCGTCAGGGTGTCAGTGGAAACCCCTCGTCACAGTGTCAATAAAAAACTAACTCGTCAGGGTGTCAGTGGAAACCCCTCGTCACAGTGTCAATAAAAAAACTAACTCGTCAGGGTGTCAGTGGAAACCCCTCGTCACAGAGTCAATAAAATAAAATAAAACTCGTCAGGGTGTCAGTGGAAACCCCTCGTCACTGTGTCAATAGAAATCTCTCGTCAGGGTGTTTGTGGAAACCTCTCATCAATGGAAACCCCTCGTCACAGTGTCAATAGAAATCTCTCGTCAGGGTGTCAGTGGAAACCTCTTGTCAGTGGAAACCCCTCGTCACAGTGTCAATAGAAATCTCTCGTCAGGGTATCAGTGGAAAACCCTCGTTATATTGTCAATGAAAAAGAAACTTGTCAGTGTGTCAGTGGAAACCCTCGTCACATTGTCAATGAAAAAAATAAAAAATAAAAATCGTCAGGGTGTCAGTGGAAAACCCTCGTCACAGTGTCAATAAAAAAACTCCTCAGGGTGTCAGTGGAAACCCCTCGTCACAGTGTCAATAAAAAAAAATCCTCAGGGTGTCAGTGGAAACCCCTCGTCACAGTGTCAATAAAAAAAACTCCTCAGGGTGTCAGTGAAAACCCCTCGTCACAGTGTCAATAAAAAAACTCCTCAGGGTGTCAGTGGAAACCCCTCGTCACAGTGTCAATAAAAAAACTCCTCAGGGTGTCAGTGGAAACCCCTCGTCACAGTGTCAATAAAAAAAAACTCCTCAGGGTGTCAGTGGAAACCCCTCGTCACAGTGTCAATAAAAAAAAACTCCTCAGGGTGTCAGTGGAAAACCCTCGTCACAGTGTCAAAAAAAAAAACTCCTCAGGGTGTCAGTGGAAACCCCTCGTCACAGTGTCAATAAAAAAAACTCCTCAGGGTGTCAGTGGAAACCCTCGTCACAGTGTCAATAAAAAACTCCTCAGGGTGTCAGTGGAAAACCCTTCGTCACAGTGTCAATAAAAAAACAACTCCTCAGGGTGTCAGTGGAAACCCCTCGTCACAGTGTCAATAAAAAAAACTCCTCAGGGTGTCAGTGGAAACCCCTCGTCACAGTGTCAATAAAAAAAAACTCCTCAGGGTGTCAGTGGAAACCCCTCGTCACAGTGTCAATAAAAAAAAACTCCTCAGGGTGTCAG
>JABMCL010003659.1:605000-610000 GCA_018857735.1 Alviniconcha marisindica | reverse complement strand
GAGGGGGGTGTGTGTGTGTGTGTAGGGGGAAAATGGGGGTTTAGAGAGACGAGTTGAGGGCGGCTTTGTTTTTGTTTTGGGTGTGGTGTGTGTTGTGTGTGTGTGGGGTGTGTTGTTTTGTTTTTGTGGGGGTGTGTGTGTTTTGGGGTGCGCGCGCGCGGGGTTGGGGTGGGTGGTGTGTGTGTTTGTGTGTGTGTGTTTTGTGTGTGTGGTGGTGTGTGTGTGTGTGTGGGGGAGTAAATGAGGAGAGAGAGAGAGAGAGAGAAAAGAGGGGAGAGAGGGGAAGAGGAGAAGAGAGGAGGAGAGAGAGGAGAGGAGATGAGAGAGAGGGGAGGAGGAGGAGCGTGTGTTTTTGGGGTGTGGTTGTGGGGTGTGTGTGTGTGTGGGGTGTGTGGGGTGTACGTGCGAGGGGAGAGAGAGAGAGGGGAGAGAGAGGGGGCGGAAAAGGGGTTGGGGGGGAAACCCCCAAATTTTCTCCAGACGTAAAAACAGCGTTTTAAAAAGGCCCGGACTAGAGGGAAGAGGGATCTTTTTTCGGGCCACCTTTTAAAAAGCTTTGTGACCCCCCACCCAAATTTTTCCCCCAGGGGACGCACTGACTCCCCCCCGGGGAATCCGAAGAAAAATAGGGGGCTGTCATCCATTTCACAAAAGCAAATAAACTAGGGGACGGACACTCCCGCGGGCCCCGGGCCTATAAAATTGTAGTCTCCCCGAGACAGTGCATTAACCAGGATGCAGTTGGCCAACACCCCCCTTTTTTCCCCGTCTCCCGTTTTTCCGCTTCAACTGAAACGAGGAAAAAGGGGAGCAACCCCCAAACTAGGCCCGGGCTTTAAAAAACAAAAGGGCGTATTTAATTTTGAAGTAGGAAACACTCCCTAAGGGCCCACAAAACCGTACGGTTATTAGGGGGGGGAGGGGGGAGGGGGGGGGGGGGGGGGAGTATGGAGGTGGGGGAAGGGGGGAGATTATATACCTACGCTACACGTCCCCCACCAAAATGACTCCCGCATTAAGAGGGGCAGCGAGGAGAGCCTTTTTAATTTTTTCAGTAGGAATTGAGGGAAAGTCACAAGACAGGGGCCAAAAAAACCCAAAAACCTTTTTTGAAGAAAAAGGGGGCCGAAGCGGTACCCAAACCGGGGTCCTTCCGTTTCCAAGCCTAACGCCTACCGCTGGGCCCAAAACCTCCCTCGTTAGAAATTTTGCTGACGTGTCAACATTACATAGGGACGGGGGGGGGGGGGAAAAGGGATTGCGGAGGTGGGGGGGAGAGGGAGTTTAAAACCTACCCGCACACTGTCACCACCAGAATGATCCGGGTTTAAGAGGGGCCGCGATGAACCATTTTAAAGTTTCATTAATTGTGGGGGGAAAAAGTCACAAGACAGTGTCCATATTTTTATTTTTTTTTTAAAGAAAAAGGAGAGCCGAAGGGGATTTGGAACCAAGGTCCCTCTGCTTACCAGCCTAAAAGGGGCCCTTTACCGCTGGGCCAACCGACTCACGCTTTTCACAGTTTTTAAAAAAGGGTCGCCCTTTTTAAAAAGAACAACCCTAGTTTTCCGGGGCGGAGACTCGGCCCCCTCGCAGCGACCGAAAACAGAAAGTGTCCCCTGATCTCTATCGCGGGGGGATCTCCATAAGTATCCCTTTATGTCGGACAAGCAGTGTTTGTTTTGTCGCGGCAAACACGTGTTTACTTTATCGCGGCAAACACGTGCAAATACAAAAATGGTAACGGTGGCAGCTCCCGCCAATGACAGATCTCGAGGGAGAAGGCTAAAAGGTGTTGAAAGCACCGAGTGCGACTGCGCAGTGTCAGCGTTCTACCCGGGTATTATTACGCAAGAGCCAGTCGCCTACATGAGGGTGTAAAACACACCCGTACCGCGTAGGCTGTTGACTCGTTCGCACCGGCAGGCTAACAAATGCCTTAAGGTATACTGACTGATCCAGGAATTTACCAGATTGAATATGGATCGTACTGACTCACAAACATAGAGTGTGCTAACTGTGCTTCGATCATACGACAGTGGCAGGTCCTTCTATGTGACACTCGTGTCGTTCATGTCTTAATTCGCTGGAGGACATACAGGTACGCCTCTGTCTCTGTGTGTCTCTGTGTGTCTCCGTCTGTCTCTGTCTGTCTCTGTGTGTCTCTGTCTGTCTCTGTGTGTCTCCGTCTGTCTCTGTGTGTCTGTGTGTCTCTGTCTGTCTCTGTGTGTCTCTGTGTGTCTCTGTGTGTCTCTGTCTGTCTCTGTCTGTCTTTGTCTCTGTGTGTCTCTGTGTGTCTCTGTGTGTCTCTGTCTCTGTGTGTCTCTGTGTGTCTCTGTGTGTCTCTGTCTCTGTGTGTCTCTGTCTCTGTGGGTCTCTGTCTGTCTCTGTGGGTCTCTGTCTGTCTCCGTCTACATGTGTGCTGATTTATCAGTAGAATGAGTCCATCTTGGGCGAGGGATGGATGTAAAAAGACCCTGCGTCTGCTCCATTACCCTCATAAAATAGAGATTATCCACTCATTCATTTCTGCCCTCTGTCTGTCTGTCTGTCTTTTCCTTTTTTGTTTTGTCTAACGTTTTCCCCCTTCCCCCCCGTCTTATCCCCCCTCTTCTTAATAAAAAACACGCGCGCGGGGGCACACAAAAAAAACAAAAAAAAACAAAAAACAAAAAACAAAAAACAAACCCCCCTCGTCCTTTCTCTTCAAAAATCCTCTCTCTTGGGGGGTCTCACCCCCCACCCCCCCTCTCTCCCCTCCCTCCCTCTTCCTTTCTCCTCTTCCTTTCCCCCCCTCTTCTCTCTCTTTCTCTCCCTCTTTTCTCTCTCTCTCTCTCCCCTCCCCTTCTTCTCAACACACACACACACACTTTCCCTTCGCATCCCAACACACACAAAACACACACACCCCCACACACACCCACACACCCCACCCCAAAACACACACACACACACAAAAACACACACACACACACCCCTCCCCTTTTCCTCACCCCACCCCTCTCTCTCCTTTCCCTTCTAACCCCCCAACCAGCCCCAAACCCCCCCTCGCCCTTTTTCCCCCTTTTCTTTTTTCCTCTCACACACCCCCTTTTGTCCCACACACACACAACACCCCCACACCCCACCCCCAAACCAAACCCCCCCCACCCCACACACAAACACACCCCCCCCACACACACACCCCACCACACAAACACACCACAACAAAACACCACAACCAACCCCTTTCTCTCTCCTCTCCCCACACACACACACACCACACACACACACACACACACACACACACACACACAACCACACACAAAACACACCCCCCCCCCTCTCTCCCCTTCCTTTTTCCCTTCTCTTTTGATACACACACACACACACCCCACACACAAAACCCCACACACAAAACCCCAACACACAACACACCCCACACACACCACACACCCCCACACACAAACCCCAACCCACCCCACACACACCACACCCCACACCCCACACAAAACCCACACAAAAACACACACACACACCCCCCCCTCTCCCCTCTTTTTCTCTCTCTCCCCTCTACCCACACACACAACACACACACCCCAAAACACACACACAAAACACACACACAACACACCCCACACACCCCCCACACACACACACACACACACAAAATTTTTTGAAATGATAAACACAAACCACCCAAACAACCACAAACAAAAAAACCAAAAACCCCCACCTCTCTCCTCTCTCTCTCTCTCTCTTCCCCACACAACACACACACACACACCACAACAAAACACACACCCCTCTCTCTTCTCTCTCCTCACTCCCCCCTCTCTCTCTCCTCCTCCCCCCTTCCTTCTTTGCAAAACACACACACACACACACCACACACACCCACCACACACACACACACACACAAAACCACACACCACACACACACACCCCAAAACACACACCACCCCTCTCTTCACACACACACTCCCCTCTCTCACCCCACACACACCCCCCTCTCTCTTTTTTCTACACACACCCCCACACACCCCACACACACACCCCCAACCCACACAACACCCCACCCCAAACACACACACACAAAAACCCCCACACCCTCTTTTCTCTCCCCCCTTCCCCTTTTCTCTCACACACACACACACACCACACAACACCACACACACACACACACACCCCACAAAAACACACACAAAACACACACAACACCCCCCCCTCCCCCCCCCCCTCTCCTCTCTCTCTCCTCTCTCTCCCCTCTCCCCTCTCTCTCTCTTTTCTCTCCCCCCCACACACACAACACACACCCCACACCCCCAACACACAAAAACCCCCACACACTCCTTTTCTCTCTCTCTTTTCTCTCTCTCTCTCTCTCTTCTCTCTCCCCTTACTTCCCCTCCCCCAACACCAACACACACCCCACAAAACACACACACACACCCCACACACACCCAAAACACACCCCCCGCGCGAAAACACACCGCACCACACCACACACACCCCACACACCCCACACACACACACACCTCCTCTCCCCTTTTTCTCTCTCTTCCCCCAAACCACACACACACACACACACACACACCAACCCCACACACACACACACACACACACACACACACACACCCCAAAAAACCTTTTCAATCTCTCTCTCTCTCTCTCTCTTGCATACACCAAAAAACACCACACACACCCACAAAACCACCCCCACACACAAAACCACAAACACACCCACACACACACCCCCCTCCTCCCCTTTCTCTCTTCCCCTCTCCTCTCTTTTCTCTCTCTCTCTCTCTCTTCTCCCCCCACACACAAAAACAAAACCTCCTCTTTCTCTTTCCTCCCTCCCCTCTCTCTCTCTCTCTCCCCTCTCTCTCTCTCTCTCTCTCCCTCCTCCCTCCCCCCCCCCCTCCCCTCTCTCTCTCTCTCAGTCTGTCTGCCTCCCCCTATTTGTTGAACACCACGTCTGTAGCTATATTTTGTATTGTAAAACCCGTCCGTAGTTG
>JABMCL010003659.1:595000-600000 GCA_018857735.1 Alviniconcha marisindica | reverse complement strand
CACACACACAACACACACAACACACACACACAAAACACACACACACCACACACACACACACAACCCCTTTTCTCTCTCTCTCCCCCTCTCTCCTCTCTCTCTCTTCTCTTCTCTCTCTCTCTTCCTCTCTCTCTCTCTCTTCGGGCCCGCTAGCTCTCTCCCGTCTTCGAATTTTTTTTTTTTTTTTTTCTCTTCTCTCCCCTCCCCCCCTCTCTCTCTCTCTCTTCTCCTCTCTCTCCTCCCTTTCTCTCTCTCTCTCTCTCTCTCTCTCTCAGGCCCCAAAGCTAATCTCGGTTTTAATGTTTTTCTCTCCTCTTTAGGAGCCCTTTAAGCTGACCGTGACGACCCCAACCCCGGGCCCGGTATCGTCCCCGACCCCCGCCCCTCCGAATTACCAGCGTGACCTTGAACCCTCCCACCTCCGACCTCGACCCTTAACTTCCGCCCCGCGGGACCTCGATCTTCAGCTGGGATCAGTGAGTGAAAACTGTGCAGCCCGTAGATCCTTCGAGACTTGGCACGGCCGAGAGGTCGCTTAGAACTGGGGCTGTAGGCTAGGTGTGTCTTGAACATTAACCGCTAAACAGACGGTTTACTCTGCCGCCTCGGGTCCCTTTGCCATTTGTGAAAAGGCCTTCTATTTGGGGGTGGGGGTGTGGGGGTGGGGGGTGCGCTATTCGCAATTAGTGTTCGTGTGGAGAGATGCCGGTACATTGCACGTCTTACAGAGTAGTTTGAGTGTGAACTGTGCTGGCTGTCTTGGTAGAATAGGGTAGTTTGAGTGTGGACTGTGCTGTCTTGGTAGAACAGAACAGTTTGAGTGTGGACTGTGCTGTTTTGGTAGAACAGTTTGAGTGTGAACTGTGCTGGCTGTCTTGGTAGAATAGGGTAGTTTGAGTGTGGACTGTGCTGTCTTGGTAGAACAGAACAGTTTGAGTGTGGACTGGGCTGTTTTGGTAGAACAGTTTGAGTGTGAACTGTGCTGGCTGTCTTGGTAGAATAGGGTAGTTTGTGTGTGAACTGTGCTGGCTGTCGTGGTAGAACAGAGTGGGTTGAATGTGGACTGTGCTGGCTGTCGTGGTAAAACCGAGTGGTTTGAGTAACTCAGAAGCTGTGTGAAAGTCGAGGTGGACGTCCTGGGCTCCCCGTCCCTAATAAGCCTTATGGTCTCTGTGGAGGTAAGGCGACACTGATCTTGGACTGATTTGCTCACTTTACTGCCTTCGTTGGTTTGGGTATAATCTGCGGAGCCTGCACAATTGGATACCCTTTAACTGACGGCTGTGTGAATGCGGGTGTACGTGTGTGTGTGTGTGTGTGTGTGTGTGTGTGTGTGTGTGTGTGTGTGTGTGTGTGTGTGTGTGTGTGTGTGTGTGTGTGCGAGCGTGTAAGTGTGTGTGTAGGCTATGTGTGTGTGTGTGTGTGTGTGTGTGGTGCGTGCGTGCGTGCGTGCCTGCGTGCGTGCCTGCGTTGTGTGCGTGTGTCTTTGCGTGTGTGTGAATCTGTATGTGCGCGGACGCACGAGTGTTTTGTTTGAATGCAATATCAGTATGCGTCGTGCCCTTTTTTTTTTTTTTTTTTGGGGGGGGGGGGTACAAATACACGTTTATAATAAACACATAACTATAATGCTGGTTTTGAATATTGAGCGGTAAGAACAGTTTGTTTGTTTGTTTTTGTTATGCCTGTGTGACAGTGATTCGGTCCCTTCAGTTCGTCTGTGGGATGTATACAGACAGAGAGACAGACGAAAAGACATACATACATACATACATACATCCATCCATCCATCCATCCATCCATCCATCCATCCATCCATCCATGCGTGCGTGCGTGCGTGCGTGCACACACACACACACACACACACACATGCATACATACATACATACATGCAGACAGACAGGCATACAGACAGGCAAGTAGGCAGGCAGACAGACAGACAGACAACTTTATTCAGTTGTCTATGTGATTACTGACACACCTACTGTCTTTGAGCCCCAAGGCGAACCCGACTGCATATGTCTGGTGGTGTGGTGGTGGTGGTGGTAGTGGTGCTGGTGCTGGTGGTGTTAGTGGTGCTGGTGGTGGTCGTGGTGTAGGTGATGGTGGTGGTGTAGGTGCTGCTGGTGGTGGTGGTGTAGGTGGTGGGGGTGTGGGTGGTGGTGGTGGTGGTGTAGGTGGTGTGGTGGGTGGTGGTGTAGGTGCTGGTGGTGGTGGTTGTGGTGGTGGTGTAGGTGCTGATGGTGGTGGTGGTGTAGGTGGTGGTGTAGGTGCTGGTGGTGGTGTAGGTGCTGATGGTGGTGGTGTAGGTGATGATGGTGGTGGTGGTGGTGTAGGTGGTGGTGGTGGTATAGGTGGTGGTGGTGGTGGTGGTGGTGGTGGGTGTAGGTGCTGCTGGTGGTGGTTGTGGTGGTGGTGTAAGTGGTGGTGTAAGTGGTGGTGGTGGTGGTGTAGGTGCTGATGGTGGTGGTGGTGGTGGTGTAGGTGCTGATGGTGGTGTAGGTGCTGATGGTGGTGGTGGTGGTGTAGGTGCTGATGGTGGTGCTAGTGGTGGTGGTGGTGGTGTAGAGGAGGGCCTAGCGGTACAAAATAACAATGTTGCTGAAACAGACTGGCGGTTGGATGCCGGATGTCGGGGTGTTGACGGATGCACATTCAACAGTTGCATTTCCACAGTTGTCAGTTACACTCGAGTCATCGAGATGGAGAGACCTATGGCAGCCTACTAGCGTCAAAAGTCAAATGTGCGGGCTTAAAAAGTAAACATGGTGTTTAACGTCCACAGAAACCGTATGGCTTATTGGGGACGGGGCGAAGGGGGGAAGGGGTTATGTAGGTGGGGGGAGAGGGAGACTGTTATACCTATCGCTTCACTGTCACCACCAGAATGACTCCTGCATTAAGATGGGCAAGCGATGAGAGCCATTTAATATTTCATTGATTGTGAGGGACAAAGTCACAAGACAGTGTCCACAGACCACAATTTTTGAAGAGAAAGGAGAACCGACGCGGATTCGAACCGAGGTCCCTCTGCTTACCAGTCTAACGCATTACCGCTGGGCCAAACCGACTCACAATGCGGGCTTGTCAGCACTTCTCTTTCTCTTTGTAGCAAAAGGCAATCGCTGACGTCATCGAGCAGACGGGTTATTTCAACATAATTACTAACGATCTGAACATAATTTACTAATTTTATCTTTTGACATGTATATGTGTACACCAGTAATTATAATTATGTGTACCATGTACATAATTGTAATTATGTGTTGCATAATTAGTAATTTTCTCTTTTGACGCTAGTAAGCCTCCATAGACACCGCTTGGACGGAACTCGGCAGGGTCATTCGAGTGGTGAACTGGAGAGGGGGGGGGGGGGGGGGGGGGGGTTTTAAGTGGTGGGGGGGGGGTTGTCAGTTGTCAACCGTACATGAGCTTACTGCGTATAAGCCACAAGCTTGTTGGCGTGCTCATGAAATTTCCGTCGTGTCTTTAGTTTGTATTTGAATAAACTCTTGTTTAAACAACAAACAAAAACAACAAAACAACAACCCACACCCTCCCCCCAACAAAACAACAACAAAAAAAACACACACAAAAACACACAACAAAAACAACAACAACAACAACAAAACAAACAACAAGAATAACAAAACAAGAAAGAAAGAACTCCCAACTCCAACTCGAAAACTTTATTTTACAAGGATTGTAGTTCAGGTTCAGTTAGATACCTGTCTAACAACTAATCTTTGCTAAGCTACTGATGAGTAAATATAAAAATACAGGCATCATTTATATGCATAATAATGGGCGAAAAAAGAAAGAAAGAAAAGGAAAGAAAGAAAGAAACAAACAAACAAACAAAGAAAAAGAAGAAAACATAGTTTGAAATCACTTGTGTGGTGTATTTTTGTCGAAGTGAGTCTCTCAGTAACGCCAGTTTTGAAGGTATGGGACGACCGAATGTGACGGACGTTAGAAAGGAGAGAATTCCATAACTTTGGAACGCAGTAAGAGAAAGAGCGTTGGGCAAAAGGTTTCCAGTTTTGACATGGGCGACACGAAGTGTCCGTGTGGAGAACGAAGCTGCCTGGAAGGGGTGTACACGGTAAGCATGTCAGAAAGACAGGCAGGAGATGAGTCAGAGAAGCAGTTGTGACAGACAGTTGTGACACAGTTGACAGGCTGTAGTCTATTCTGGCTTGGACCGAAGAGCTTGAAGGAGAGGTGGCACATGCACATTAATGCCCCAAGCTGTGGGTACATGATCATGACAAACAATTCCGCATGACTCCAACACATCGCAACTGAAAAAATGAAGTCAATACAAAATATAATAATAATAATAATAATAATAATAATAATAATAATAATAATAGGAAGAAGAAGAAGAAGAAGAAGGACAACAACAACAGCAACATCATCAAAATCAACAACAACAACATAATAATAATAATAATAATAATAATAATAATAACAATAAAAATACATTTAAAAAAGGGGTGGAGGGGGGGATGTGGGGGAGGAAAGATATTCTAAAGAAAGAAACTATATAATAAAAAACACACACACACCAACCAACCAAGAGGAAAACAAACAAATAAACGAAGAAATGGCAACCTGGATTAGGGATCGAACCACCGACCCCTGACTTTGCAGTCAAACACGCTTGGTGCCACACAAGCAGTCTGACGAAACGAGAGTAAGTAAACGTCCACAGAAACCATAGGGCTTATTAGGGACGGGGAGAAGGGGGGGGGGGGGTATGGAGGTGGGGGGAAGAGGGAGATTATACACCCATCGCTACACTGTCACCACCAGAATGATTCATGCATTAAGATGGGCAGCGATGAGAGCCATTTTAATGTTTCAGTAGGAAATGATGGACAAGTCACGAGACAGTGTCCACAAACCACAACCTTTTTGACGGAAGAGAAAGGAGAGCCGAAGCGGTATCGAACCGAGGTCCTTCCGCTTACCAGCTTAACGCCTTACCGCTGGGC
>JABMCL010003659.1:580000-590000 GCA_018857735.1 Alviniconcha marisindica | reverse complement strand
CAGAGGAGGAGACGATGACAGAGCTAGAGGGGACGATGACAGAGGAGGAGACGATGACAGAGCTAGAGGGGACGATGACAGAGATAGAAGGGACGATGAAAGAGGATGGGGACGATGATAGAGCTAGAGGGGACGATGATAGAGGAGGGGACGATAACAGAGTTAGAGGTGGACGATGACAGAGCTAGAGGAGACGATGACAGAGCTAGAGGGGACGATGACATAGCTTGAGGGGACGATGACAGAGGAGGGGGACGATGACAGAGGAGGGGGACGATGACAGAGCTAGAGGGGACGTTGACAGAGGAGGGGGACGATGGCAGAGCTAGAGGGGACGATGACAGAGCTAGAGGGGACGATGACAGAGCTAGAGGAGACGATGGTAGAGGAGAGGACGATGACAGAGAAGGGGGACGATGAAAGAGCTAGAGGAGACGATGGCAGAGGTAGAGGAGACGATGACAGAGGTAGAGGGGACGAGGACAGAGCAGAGAGGCGTTGAAAGGTCAGAGGGATAATGACAATACTGGAGGCAACGTGTGAATAAATGTGCTGAGGGAGGAGTGCCTGGGATCTTGCAGTATGCTCAGAGACCTCGGTAAACTCTGGCTTTATTGAGAGAGAGAGAGAGAGAGACAGAGACAGAGACAGAGACAGACAGAGACAGACAGAGAGACAGAGAGACAGAGAGATACACAGAGAGAGACAGACAGACAGAGACAGAGACAGACAGAGAGACAGAGAGACACAGACAGACACAGACAGACACAGACAGAGACAGACAGAGACAGACAGACAGACAGATACAGAGGGAAAGAGACAGAGACAGAGAGAGACAGACAGTGACAGACAGAGAGACAGAGACAGACAGAGACAGACAGAGAGACAGATACATAGAGAGACAGAGGCAGACAGACAGACAGACAGACAGACAGAAGAAGAAGAGGAAGAAGAGAAAGAAAGAAAGAAAGAAAGAAAGAAAGAAAATGCGGGAGGAAAGAAGAAAGAAGAAAAGAAAAAGAAAAGAAAAAAGAACGAAAGAGAGGGAAAGAAACAGAGGGAAAAAAATGACCAACATTAATGATATGAGGAGGCCGATGAGAAGGTGAAAAAAGGCACACCAGAAGAAAAGAAAGAAAAAGAAGTTTCAAAAAAAAAAAAAAAAAGAAGAGAAAAGAATCAAAGAAAGAAAGAAAAAAAAACGAACGAACGAAAAAAAACCACGAAAGAATAAAGAGATTAACAAGGAGAAGAAGAAAGAGAAGAAGAGGAAAAAGAACAAGAAGAAAACAAGATTTTAACTGCTCTGGCTGTGTCCCTGGCCATTCGTCTCAGTGTTTATAAACACGGTCTCAGTTTTCTGCTGTCTCCGCAAAGAACCCCTTGAAGCCCTGTGGGATATGCAGGGCTCAGGCCGGCAGTGGCGATAGCTTTTAGACAGACCCAGTAAAAGGACAGATCAAAATGTCCTTGGCGATTTTAAGTGCATGCTCCATCTCCTTGTTAATGAAGGCAGCGGGGTTAATCTGGCATGACAGCAGGAGCTGTTTCTGGAAGGGCAAGGATCCGGACACCGCGACGTGCACCGAGATCTCTCAGTCTCTGTCTCTGTCTCTGTCTCTTTCTGTCTGTCTCTACCTCTGTCTCTGTGTCTCTGTCTGTCTGTCTCTATCTCTGTCTCTGTGTCTCTGTCTGTCTGTCTCTATCTCTGTCTCCGTGTCTCTGTGTCTCTGTGTCTCTGTCTGTCTGTTTATCTGTCTGCCTGTCTCTGTCTGTCTCTGTTCCTTTGTCTCTGTTCTGTGTCTGTGTCGCTGTCTCTGTCTGTCTGTCTGTCTGTCAGTCTGTCTGTCTCCCCCATTCCTCACGCACACACACACTCTCTCTCTCTCTCTCTCTCTCTCTCTCTCTCTCTCTCTCTCTCTCTCTCTCTCTCTCTCTCTCTCTCTCTCTCTCTCTCTCCTTCCTCCAGCTCTCTGTCCTTTTCTGTCGCTTAGTCTCTGTGTGTGTTTCTGTCTCCGTCTCTTTCTGTCTCTATCTCTCTCTGTCTGTATCTCTTTTTGTGTATGTCTCTCTCTCTGTCTCTGCCAGTCTGTCTCTCTGTTTGTCTGTCTGTCTCTGTCTGTCTGTCTTTCTCTATCTCTGTCTCTGTCTCTCTGTCTCTCTTTGTTTCTCTGTGTCTCTCTCTGTCTCTGTCTCTCTGTCTCTGTCTGTCTCTCTCTCTCTCTTTCTTACACACACACACACACACACACACACACACACACACACACACACACACACACACACACACACACACACACAACACACACACACACGACACACACACATAACACCACAACACACAACAACACACACGCACACACACGCACACACACACGACACACACGGCACACACACGCACAGACACACACACACACACACACACACACACACACACACACACACACACACACACACACACACACACACACACACACACACACACACACACACACCACACACACAAAATGACCTTGTGTGACACGTAAAACAAACAATCAACACACCCCTCAACCTCCCCCCCCCCCTCCCCCTCCCACCCTCCTCACTCCCCCCCCCCCCCCCCAACCCCCTCACTCTCCACACACTGCACAACGTGGCGGAATTTAACACTTTGACAGCTCGAAGTAAACATGCCAAGAGATTTGAAGAAGCAAAACGGAAACAAACAAGCAAGCAAACAAACAAACAAACAAACACCAGAAAGACCAGCCGAGCAGGCAGAAGGATACAGACTGAAGACGTTGTCACAGACAAGCAACCCCACCAAAGAAAAATCCCCGAGGACGGAAAAGCCGCCGCACGAACAAAGTTGGCAGAGATGGTCGCGGTATTTAGCGCTGACCCGCCCTTGTGGTGTTTTGCGAGAGCGATCGAGGCGGAGACAGAGAGGCTGAATAATTCGATGCGATGATCCGAAGGAGCTGGAAGTCCGGGTGACTCCGGATAATGATCTTAGTTATAGCGACACGCAAGAGGACGCGACTGAGTGCAATGATTGAACTTTATTGATCATCGCCGTGGATACATGTATATAGGCCGGCTGTGTCGGTAAGAAACAGAAGGTACGTAAGAAACAGAAGGTACGGTTGAACCCTCATCACCGGCCGTGTATACATATAGGCCGGCCCTGTCGGTAAGAAACAGAAGGTGCATAAGAAACAGAAGGGTGCGGTTTAACACTCATCGCCGTGTAGACATAATTATAGGCTGGCCCTGTCGGTAAGAAACAGAACGTACGTAAGAAACGGAAGGTACAGTTTAACCCTTATCGCCGTGTATACATATAGGCCGGCTCTGTCGGTAAGGAACAGAAGGTACGTTTTAACCTTCATCGCCGTGTATACGCATAGGCCGGCTCTGTCGGTAAGAAACAGAAGGTACGTTTTAACCTTTATCGCCGTGTACACATATAGGCCGGCTCTGTCAGTAAGAAACAGAAGGTACGGTTTAACCCTCATCGCCGTCTATATATATATAGTGCGGCTCTGTGGGTAAGAAACAGAAGGTACGGTTTAACCCTCATCGCCGGTTCTGTGGGTAAGAAACGGAAGGTACAGTTTAACCCTTATCGCCGTGTATACACATAGGCCTGCTCTGTCGGTAAGAAACAGAAGATACGGTTTAACCCTCATCGCCTGCTCTGTCGGTAAGAAACAGAAGGTACGGTTTAACCCTCATCGCCTGCTCTGTGGGTAAGAAACAGAAGGTACAGTTTAACCCTCATCGCCTGCTCTGTCGGTAAGAAACAGAAGGTACGGTTTAACCCTCATCGCCTGCTCTGTGGGTAAGAAACAGAAGGTACGGTACTTAACCCTCATCGCCTGCTCTGTCGGTAAGAAACAGAAGGTACGGTTTAACCCTCATCGCCGTCTATATATATATATAGTGCGGCTCTGTGGGTAAGAAACAGAAGGTACGGTTTAACCCTCATCGCCGGTTCTGTGGGTAAGAAACGGAAGGTACAGTTTAACCCTTATCGCCGTGTATACACATAGGCCGGCTCTGTCGGTAAGAAACAGAAGATACTGTTTAACCCTCATCGCCTGCTCTGTCGGTAAGAAACAGAAGGTACGGTTTAACCCTCATCGCCTGCTCTGTGGGTAAGAAACAGAAGGTACGGTTTAACCCTCATCGCCTGCTCTGTCGGTAAGAAACAGAAGGTACGGTTTAACCCTTCGCCGTGTATACATATAGGCCGGTCTGTGGGTAAGAAACAGAAGGTACGGTACTTAACCCTCATCGCCTGCTCTGTCGGTAAGAAACCGGAGGTACGGGTTAACCCTCACGGCGCCTGTCTCAACACAGAACCCTCCAAGCTTCCTGCCGATGTCACATAAATTGTATGTGCCTAAATCAGGGGACTATTTTGTTAAAATAGGTAAGGAAAGAAGTAAAAGAAGTACGACACCGAAATTGCTGAAAACATGAACCATTTTTCTGAAGAAAAAAATAATAATGAAAAAATGAAAAAATAAATAGAAAAAAATAAAATAAAAAATAAGCAGCAACAAGAGAATTGGTTCAGAAATAAGGAAGTTGCGGGCGTTTAACCCCTTCACTGCCCCAGCCTGTACAATTTCCCGGCTGAAACTGAGATGCACGGACGCGACTGCAAACAGTACATTTTCCGGTCCTATAACATCTACTTTCAAAGCCATACGTTTTGATGAAAATCCTTTCACATGCCAGAGCGAAAAAGAAGACAATAATTAAGGCTTCAAGGTTTGAAATGTCGCACTTCTATGCGTCGTTTTCAAATGAAATCATGGCAGTGAAGGGGTTAAAGACAGTGACTGACTGTACGCGTGGTGCCAAAAAAACAAACAGCTGGCGCCAGGAGCTGCTGCATTCCAGAACTGCTGGCGCTGAAAGGGTTAATAAAAGACGTTAAGTGGTAGCAGAAAGGGTCGTGGCGTGTATATAAGCGTGTACAGATGGGGAGGTATTGACCAGTTAGCTGCTCTGCATGTAGCTGTCACACGTATAAGCCTGCTGCTAATGCCAGAGCTCCGTGGGCGTGTTGTGATGTTTGCTTGGCCATTGCAGTGACAGAGCCTCGCTTTGGCCGTTTGTGGCGTTGTGCTGTTGTGCTGTCCCCTCTAGTTCTATCATTGTCCCTTCTAGCTCTGTCATCGTCCCAACTCCTCTATCATCGTCCCTTCTAGCTCTGTCATCGTCCCCCCTCCTCTGTCATCGTCCCCTCTAGCTCTGCCATCGTCCCCCTACTCTGTCACCGTCCCCTCTAGCTCTGTCATCGTCCACTTCTAACTGTGTTATCGTCCCCTCCTCTATCATCGTCCCCTCTAGCTCTGTCATCGTCCCCTCTAGCTCTGTCATCGTCCCCCTTCCTCCTCTGTCATCGTCCCCTCTAGCTCTGCCATCGTCCCCCTACTCTGTCACCGTCCCCTCTAGCTCTGTCATCGTCCACCTCTAACTGTGTTATCGTCCCCTCCTCTATCATCGTCCCCTCTAGCTCTGTCATCGTCCCCCTCCTCTGTTATCGTCCCCCTCCTCTGTCATCGTCCTCTCTAGCTCTATCATCGTCCCCCTCCTCTGTCATCGTCCCCTCTAGCTCTGTCATCGTCCCCTCTAGCTCTGTCATCGTCCCCCTCCTCTGTCATCGTCCCCTCTAGCTTTGTCGTCGTCCCCCTCCTCTGTCAACGTCCACTTTATCTCTGTCGTCGTCCCCCTCCTCTGTCAACGTCCCTTCTAGCTCTGTCATCGTCCCCCTCCTGTCGTCGTCCCCCTCGTCCACTTTATCTCTGTCGTCGTCCCCCTCTCCTGACAACGTCCCCTCTAGCCCTCTAGCTGGTCTGGTTAGCTAACAAGTGGCTTTGTTGTGTTGTCTGGTTAGATAGCAAGTTTTTTAATGTGTGTGTGTGTGTGTGTGTGTGTGTGTGTGTGTGTGTGTGTGTGTGTGTGTGTGTGTGTGTGTGTGTGTGTGTGTGTGTGTGTGTGTGTGTGTGTGTGCGTGTGTGTGTTGTCTGGTAAGACACCCAAAATGTTTTGTTGTGTTGTTTGGTAAGACACCCAAAAGGTTTTGTTGTGTTGTCTGGTAAGACACCCAAAAAGTTTTGTTGTGTTCTCTGGTAAGACATCAAAAAGATTTGTTGTGTTCTCTGGTAAGACATCAAGACGTTTTGTTGTGTTGTCTGGTAAGACAGCAAGAAGTTTTGCTGTGTTCTCTGGTAAGACATCAAGAAGTTTTGTTGTGTTGTCTGGTAAGACAGCAAGAAGTTTTGCTGTGTTCTCTGGTAAGACATCAAGAAGTTTTGTTGTGTTGTTTGGTAAGACAGCAAGGGGTAAGACAACAAAGGGGCATTGCTGTGTTGTCTGGTCAGATAACAAAGGGCTTTGTTGTGTTGTGTGGTAAGACATTAGAAAGGGTCTTGGTTGTTGTCTGGTCAGAGGGCAAGGGGCTTTGATATGTTGACACGGCTCTAGAAAATGAAATCGAAGCGCCGTCCACGGAACGTATGATTTGTATACCCTTTCCCTAGTCCACAAATGAACACTTCTGTCTTCGGGGTATTCATGGTTTTGCCTGTCGTGACGCAACAACGACTAATATATCCATTGATAGATTTGTCAGTCTGCCAATTACACGATAGCAGCGTCAACCAATCAGAACATCGTAAATAGCTCTCCGCGCGAAAAGCCCGAAGAATGGCTGCTTTGTTTGGTCAACAAACAGCTAATACATAGTAAATCGCGCAAAAGGCTTGTGGATTTTGAGCAAAACATTCACAATAATTAATCAACGGTGCACATCCATTGATGACGAAATTATATATCATCTGTGTTCAAATGAGGCGAAATACATTCATTTATAACTAGACTCAAAGAGCCTAATCCCTACGTGTGTGTGTGTGTGTGTGTGTGTGTGTGTGTGTGTGTGTGTGTGTGTGTGTGTGTGTGTGTGTGTGTGTGTGTGTGTGTGTGTGTGTGTGTGTGTGTGTGTGTGTGTGTGTGTGTGTGTGTGTGTGTGTGTGTGTGTGTGTGTGTGTGTGTGTGTGTGTGTGTGAGTGTGTGTGTGTGTGTGTGTATTACGGTTATATCAAGACGGCGATGGCTCAACAGCAAAGTTCGGAATTCTCAATTATGCTCCCACTGACCCCCATTCCCTTCCTCCTTTCTCTCTCTCTCCCCTTCCACCCCTTCCCCCCCCCCCCCCCCCACCCCCACCCCCTCCCGCCCCCATACCCAGCTCTCATCCCAAGCCTACGTCTTAGAGTACTGGGTGACTGCCGCGACTGATGGAACCCTCAGTGTTAACCCTTTCACTGCCATGATGTCACTCATGAAAACGGCCAAGACAAGTACAACATTTGAAACCCTTAAGCCTTTTTGCCTTCTTGTCTGCACCGGCATGTGAAAGGAATTTCATCAAAATGCATACCATTGAAAGCAGACGTGGTACAGGACCGGAAAAATATACTGTTTGCAGGTCAGCGTGCCTGTATCTTTCAGCCCGTATATTATTTTTAATTTATTTTTAATTTTTTTACAAGCTGGGGCAGCGAAAGGGTTAAAAAACGTCGGCGAGTGGGAATTAACTCTCGGCCTGTGCAGACTAGCTGAACTGAATCAGTTTGCCTGATGCTAAGTAAGCAGTACACTGCCGCCTTCAAAATTCTGAGCGGAATCGCCTGCATAATTCAACCCAGTCTTTCACCACCCTCAGGGTGGTGCGATGCGACTGGCGAGGGCCTAGTACTGTGAATAATGGAATGATGTACTTTCTCTATTCCAGTCTTGTTTATTGCCGGCAATTACAGCTGAAGACGGGCCGGTCTTGAGGAGAGCATAGACTCGATGAGGGGTGGAGTGCAGTCAGGACAGTCTCACGCAGGCACTGGGGGTGGGTGTGGGGGGGGGGAGAGGAGGAGAGAGAAGGGGATAAAAAAAAAATATTAGATAAAGGAAAGCGACAGAATAATGACTACCTCACTATTTACGTATAAAACAAGATCACATCTAAGAGGATTGGAAGATAAGCGATGGTGCATTATACACACCTAACCAAAATCAAAGCACATCACACACACCAACAGTCATATATGCAAACATTAAATTTGAATTATTTAAAAAAAAAAAAAAAAAAAATGATGACCACGAGGAAAAAGAAAAAGTTAATATTTCGTGAAAATACAAAACAAAACAAAACAAACAAAAAAATCTAAAACTTTACAAGAGCAAGGAAGGGAAAACAATAACAACATTCTATACATTTTGTGTCAAGCTGTTTGACGAGCGAAAAAAAGAAGAAAGAACAAGAAGTATAAAGAAGTATTCAAGGTGGCTTAGGGGTGCCTGAAATGCTTTCTTTTGAACTTTTTTAATTCCATGGGGTATCTGAGATGATGAACTAAACTATTCCACGCTAAGGAGCCTGAAAAGGAGAAACCCGTTTTAAAGATATCAATCCTTGTTCTGGGTAAAAGCTGTTTATTCCCATAAACATGAAGACGTTCAGATGGAATCATGAGATTTTTCAGATACTGCGGGGCTTTGATCGTCTGGTAAGAACTTGGAGACTACAGATACGAAGTGGGCGTTAAAGATGAATGGTGTAAGTTCTGATGGAAGATTATTTGTTTGCAGGGCTGTGGCCTTTAGTGAGTGTGTTGATAGCTCTCCACATGGATGATATATCTGCTTTATTTCCGGCAAGGTCATTAAAATATTTTTCTTGGCTTCCCTCACAAGGTAATTTACACGGTTCCGTTGTTGCTTATATTCTACAAATTTCTTTTGCTTCCTACATTTGTCCCTAAAGTAACATGGCTTGCTTTATATCAGTGTTCAGCCATGGTGGAAGGGTTTGGTGCTTCACCCGCTTTATTTTTATTTTTAGGGGGGCATGCTTATTAATAACATCAAGAAATAAGTCAGTCCAGTGTGACAATGCCACATTGGGGTCGCTAAAATTGTACACATTTTCAAAGGGGATTACGTGCAAATCCATAAAAAAAGCTCTTTCATCAAACTGTTTGAAACATCGGTAAACAATTGAAGAGTGGACATTTAGAACAGGCTTCACAGTTTCGACAGACGGGGTACAGCACACTGGAAAATGATCGCTTATTCCTGTGGCAGGCACTCGAATATTTGACACAATGCTAGTATCACTTGTGTAAATATGATCAATAAGCGTTGAAGGATAGGGGAGTGATTCTCGTAGGTGACGTAATCATTTGATCTAGGCTAAATAAGGATATTGTGGAATCCCATGCTGGGTTACTTTTTTGCATGTCAATATTAAAATCACCCAACAGGACAACGTTCAAATTACAGCCTTGCACCCTGTCCATCATTGTAACAAACTGATCATACCAGTCAAACGTTGAAGCTGGGCTTCTATAAATATAACCAACTAAAATACTGGATTTGCGCGTTTGTATTTCTAACCACACGCTTTCAACTGCTTCAGACTCTAAGTCAGGACAGCGACGGATAATTTTGCTGATTGAAGAATGTATATAAACAACTAAACCTGTGTGCTGAGATCTGGCAGCATCCTTTCGGATTAATGAAAGTGAGGAAGAGACAGACCTTCACTTGGAATGTGGCTTTTCAGCCTAGTCTCACTGAGACCGAACAGGTGGAAGAGTTGATGGGACTCAAAGAAGACATTAAGATCATGATTTTTCTTCTGAATGTGGTACACATTAAGGTGACCGACTCGGAGACAGTTGCTGGACATGCTAAACCCTGACTTAAAATCCGTTCCCAGAACTGAAAAATGCAGGAATTCAAATCTCTGCGTGCATAAATGTTCCTTTAAATGTTACATATATATATATATATCCCAGAGGACAATGGCGCATACAATTGAAAACAACAAGAACAACAACAAACGAACTAGTAGTACAAATTTCGGAAAACAAAGCAGAGGGAATCCACACAAAACACGATTAACAATCCAAAGGGAGCCGGCACAGCCGCTCGAGTTCCT
>JABMCL010003659.1:572500-577500 GCA_018857735.1 Alviniconcha marisindica | reverse complement strand
TGAGGTGGTGGCGACGATGATGGTGATGACGGTGGTGGTGGTGGTGGTAGTGGTGGTGGTGATGTGTGTGTGTGTGTGTGTGTGTGTGTGTGTGTGTGTGTGTGTGTGTGTGTGTGTGTGTGTGTGTGTGTGTGTGTGTGTGTTACATTCCCTGTGTCGTTTGAAGAGTAAAGCACGCAGTTCCTCCGATGACTGGAAGAACAAAGTAACCCAAAACACGGCATGTCGATCGCGACTTGCCCCTCTGGCTCAGCTCTTGTGATCTATAGATACATCGCCTCGATCGTATCATACGTCAGTATATCATTCAGTATTATTATTTGCATTAATATAATTCTGATTGTCACTATTATCAGCGAGAACGTAATCATGAGTGTAAACAGGCTGGACCGTTTTTAGAACATTAACCGATTTAGTGCATGTGTTTGCCAAAGAAGAACTAAAGAACTGTACATGTTTGCATGCATATTGTTGTTGTTGTTTGAGATATGTCTTTTACTCTTTCTTACGATGGTAGACTCTGTCATTCTGCCAAAAATATTTTAGTCAGTTTCAGTAGAGATTTTATCAGTTGATGGGTATCAGCTTGTCTCCTCTTTAAGAGATGCTGGTTGTGTTACTGCTGTGTATCACTTTTTAATTATTATTTTTATCAGTGTATAATTAATATATATATATATGACCCATTCTCAAAACCTGAACTGGGCTAATGGTCTCATGTTTGCCCACGCTAAAAGTAAAACTACGATTATGCTATGCATCTCAGTTTTGTTTTATTGTGTTGTACATTCAATAAACAAATACATATGGTAACCATATGTTTGTTACTTGAGCCAAAGTGTGGTTTATTTGTGTGAATGAACTGAAATTTGTGTAAACGCTTCACCTGAAAACATGACGCCGGCACTGATGTTTAAACAAACTTAAAGTGACTCGCCACTACAGAGTTCTATCAAAAACTAAATTGTTTTATGGATGAATAATACTTTTATTCTTCATCCTATTAAAAAAAAAGTGGAAACTTTTTATGTGTTATTTATATTATGGAGTATTGAATACTGGCGATCAGTCGTGACGCGCCCCGTGATCGGTCAGAATATTATTTTAAAAGCTCGACTCGGCTCATAAATGAATGAATTGCTGTAACAAGTCCATCAATGTGGGTGTCTTTACAGCAGGAATAGTCTGCATTGTTTATTTTAACTGTTTTTTGATTTATTTAGCTTTACTTTCTATGTTTTTATTTCGACGACAGTGTCTTGTCATGTCATCACGCCCAATCAAATTTGAAACCTAAACGAACTACTGAATGCGGCAATATGTTCCAATCCTAGTTTTGTAGTACCAGGTAACCAGGAAGTAGCTTTGTTTTGATGTAAAAAATGGTGAAAACCAGGCATGGTTAGCAATTTACTTTTCTTGTCATCGACAAATCACGTCCAAACAATACATCATGCCCAAGCACATTCACAGCACTTTTACACAAGTTTCACATTATTTAATGACTAAATCATGGCTAATTTCCATGTATGGAATGATCGATGTGGCAACAATGTAGTCCACATAGAAGGCAGATAGTTTCGGTTGCACACTGTTCAAATTTGAACTCTGAACGAGTGACAAAAAGCGAATTCCTATCATAATCACGACCAAGCACATGGTCAACTTAGGACTGAGATTTTATCATAATGCTTCTTTAATTACAAATGCTTTTTGTAATTGTGAAACACCAATCTTGTTTCAGCTTTTCAAACAGAATTTGGTGACTTTGTTTTAGAAATGGAAAAAAGAAAGAAGAAAAAAAAAGAAAAAGAAAAAAAGAACAATAATAGATGTATAATAGTAATACAGTAATAGTTTTTAGCACCCTGCTATATCTGTCATGCTTGTATAATACTGCAGTGTCGAAGTTTTGACTACATCAAAGTAGAAATAAATCATATGTAAAAAATGTATCACATAATTCATTAATAGACTGTTTTGACAATTTTTATCAGAGGTGATGATGACAAAAAAATTCTTAATCTCTCATATTAATGATTTTTTTTGCATTTTTTTCTGTTTGTTATACTGCATATGAAATAAACAATATTCGTACCATGTATAAGCTGTGTTTGTTAATTACTGTCAATATTTTGTTTAATGTAAAGCACAAATAATTAAAGGACTTTTGTTGGACATTACTGATGACGTGACATTTTCATTCAAAATCAATGAAAAAAATTCATTTATGAGATAAGTCTTATTTCAGCTGGTGACAGCAACACACATCTTTCAGTTAATGTATATTTAACAACATATGCTGATTATGTTAATACTTTGTCTGACTACTTTTCATGTCATCTGTCGCATCCGATCAAGGTAGGCAGTTTCAATAAAATCGCCTTCAACATCAACAATTGGCCACAAACTATCTTCTAGATCTTATATTTAGAAAATATAAAAGTTAGACAACCCATTAATACTAAGATTTCCATTTATATATAATGCTATTATTTCCTCTTGTGTCATACTTCAAAGATGACGTTCTGAGAATGGGTCATATAATTATAATATTAATATATATATATATATATATATATATATATATATATATATATATATATATATATATATATTATTATTATTATTAATAATTATATATATATATATATATATAATATATATATATATATATATTCATAATATATGTTATATCACTATTGAATATTTTGAACAGTGTGTATACACACGTGTGTATGTGGCATGTGTGTGCGTGTGTGTGTGTGTGTGGGCGCGCGCTTGTGAGCATGCATGTATGTGTGTGAGTGTGTGCGTGTAATATGATATTGATTTTTTTAAATGACTTTCATGTCCCTCACCTTCCCTTTATGCCGCTACAAGAACAGACAACAACATAATAAAAAAGCAACAGTAACAAGACCAGCTCAGAATAGTGTTTGAGTAAATCACACACACATATATATATATAATAGATCTTTTAATTTTTATGGAAAGTGATTTGGAACTTCCATAATTAGAAGTTAAGATCCCATCATACATTATATATATATGCACACACACGCAACACACACACACACACACACACACAACACTCTCTCTCTCTCTCTTTTCCCTTGCTTTTTCTCTTTCTCTTCTCTCTCGCTGTCTCTATCTCTGTCTGTCTGTCTGTCTGTCTCCCTTCCTCACACACACACACACACACACACACACACACACCACACACACACACACACACACACACACACACACACACAGTTTGTACAAATACCTTAGGAGACAGTTTGCACTGCAAACATGGATAGTTTAACACAAAGATAGACCCCATCCTCTCTTCCTTCCGTCACCCTTCCATTCGCTGCCCCCTTTGTCATCCACATGCAGGAATGTTTTGGCATTGTTACCAATTGCTTTAATTGGTTTAAAATAACCTGGACTCCCAACACCCTGATGAAAGTCTGCTTGTGAATTTTGTGTTTTACAAAAACAAAATTATTATTATTATTATTATTATTATCTCACAGCAGTGATCTGTGGATGGTGGGCAGCCTTGTAAGACATTATGGGAATTTGGGGTCTGGTTTTCTGACCCTGTCTGGCATGATCTCAGAGCACTGGATGCTGGGCAGTGACCCAGTGTTGTAAGGTTGGTTTGGTGGTTTTTGGGGTTATTGTTTCATGCAAGCATACAAGGATATTTAATCACCATTGACATTTAACTGCATGTACACAGGAATCTGTCTTGGTGACCTTCCGTTCATACAGTGCATTGACAAACAGACAAAACATTAGTTATGTATAAAAGCTATAAATAAATAAAGTTAAATTTAGCAATGTAACAGTCTCCTTCATACAGTGTAACTCTAAGCATCCACACAAACACACACATGCATGCACACATGCATGCGTGCATGTATGCATGCAGGCACACACACATGCATGCATGCACGCACACACGCACCCCCCCCCCCAACCGACACACACACCACCCCACACACACTTCTCTTTGCCTATGATTTTTGTTTTGCTTTGAGAACTGGTCGAGCAAAATAACAGCCAGTACATCTGCTGAATTATATACTTCTTCCTGTATTGTATATATATATATAGATATAATATAGATAGATAGATAAATATTTGCTGATCTTAATTGGTAAAATACCAAAAAATAAGGTTTAAAGGAAATCCTGATTAATTATTATAATTTTACTAAAAGATTGCTTTGCCAGTGCTGCCTTTCTTCTGTTTCCCAGAATGTTTACAAGAGAGGGATGTTTATATAATTTGATATTTTTAGTGATAATGGAAACCCACCACCACCCATGCTCAGCTCTATGCTCAGGGTAACATTAAACTGTGGTCCACTGTTTTTAGAGTCTGTTTTGGCTAAACATGTCACATCTATTTAGCACTGTAATTTGCATCTTGTAATTTGCATTTGATACAAATTTAGAAATGACATTAAAAAAAATATGAAGATGGAAAATGCATTTGATGAAAATTTTAAATTCACAGAAGTGATCTTAAAAATTGACAGTTTTCTTTTGGCACGCATTGCTCTGTCAGTAATTTAAAAAAACTAATAATTTTTACGTGAAAAGCTTCATTTTCTCAACAAGATATATATATATATTAGCCATGGCTGTCTTTTTGACAAGGTGGAGGACCCTATTCATCACAGAAACTCCATGCACCTAAAATGGATAATCTTAGATGCAAAGAGTGCTTTGATCACATTCAATCACCCTTTGGCTAGAGATCAAACTTCTTTATGTTGCAACAGTGGCAGGTGATCAGTGTGGATAAAGCAACCAGTTCTGTGTGTGTGGTGTGTGTGTGTGTGTGTGTGCGTGCGTGCTTGCATGCGTGTATGTGTCAGATGTGTGTGCATGTGTGTGAATTTGAATCTTTTTGTTAATATCTTGTCTAATGTTATATATTATATATATATCACTGTCAGTATTTAGTAGTCCAAGGAGGTGGCAGGCTGAAATTCCTGG
>JABMCL010003659.1:557500-560000 GCA_018857735.1 Alviniconcha marisindica | reverse complement strand
CCTCCGCCCCCCCACCCCCCCCCCCCGCACCCCCACCCCCCCGCCCCCCCACCGCCCCCCACCCCCACCCCCCCCTCCGCCCCCACCCCCCCGCCACCCCCCCCTCCCCCCCCCCACCCGCCCACACCTCCACCTCTCTACCATAGTAATAAAAACACCCGAACACGTCTGTCTGTCTGTCTTGTTTTGCCAAGCACATCGCCACCTTTTCAACCACCCAACACACACACACACACCCACACCACACAAGGAGAGAGAGAGAGAGAGGAGATGAGCGAAGACTGAGAGAACAAAGAGGAAAAAGAGAAGAGACGAGAAGAGAGAGAGAGAGAGAGACGGAGCTTCAACTCAAAAAACACGTAATATCTAAAGGATAGTTAGCAGGGACCGTGTCAGGAGTCTAACAGGCCAGCTCCTTGCGTATAATGCAAAACACTAGTAATGCACAGATATATCAAAAATATATCATTATAAAGGAAGAACAGGCAGGATGAATGCGAGTTTCACAGAGGTGTGATAGGCAGATGTGAAGAAAACATGCATCGGAATAATTTATTTAGAGAGAGATGAGACGAGTGAGGTACGTGCGTCTTTCGTGCGTTCAGGTGTGATGTGGGCGTGTTTGTGTGCATTTTGCGTGCGTGCGTGTGTGTGTGGTGTTTGCGTGCGTGTTTGCGCACGCGTGCGTGTGTGTGTGTTGGGCGTGTGTGTATGTGTGTGTGTTGTGTTGTGATGTGGTGTGGGTACTCCTGACGTGTTGCGATGTGGTGTGGGGTTCGTGCGGGCTTGGCTGTGCGGGAGTGTACGTGTGAGTGTGGTGTAGTGTGTGTGTAGTGTGTGCTGTTGTGTGTGTGTGTGTGTGTGTGTGCTGTGCGGGTTTGCGTGCGTACGTGTGTGTGTGGCTGTGTGTGTCACGTGCGTAGGGAAGCTATGGACAAGGTTGTGTGTGTGTGTGGGTGTGTGTGTGTGAGTTGTGCGTGTGTGTGTCTAAGAGGTGTGTGTGTGTGTGTGATGAGTGTGGTGCGGTGTTTGCGTAGCATTCAACTGCTGTGTGCGTGCGTGGTGGTGTGTGTAATATAGAACATAACGGGTCGCACTTTCCAGCACACTTTGCACCTTTGTGGGGATGCAGGGCGGGGGGACGGGGTGGGGTGAAGGGGTGGGGGTGGGTGGAAGGGTGGAGGCGGGGGTCAGTAAGGTTAACTACGGGAAACACGCAAGCAGACAAGTCAAAACCAAGGGGAATAAGTCTGAAACTTTACGGGAAACACGCAAGCAGACAAGTCAAAAACAAGGGGAAACAAGTCTGAAACTTTACGGGAAACACGCAAGCAGACAAGTCAAAAACAAGGGGGAACAAGTCTGAAACTTTACGGGAAACACGCAAGCGGACAAGTCAAAAAACAAGGGGAAACAAGTCTGAAACTTTACGGGAAACACGCAAGCGGACAAGGTTGTTTCCCCAAAAAATCAAGGGAGAAACAAAGTTCTGATGAAACTTATTGCGGTGGTACACACGCAAGCAGACCGCAAGTCAAACCCAAGGCTACGGATGGTTGAAGTGTTGCTTAATTTCACNGTCCACAGAAACCGTAGGTTTATTAGGGACGGGAGCCCGGGACGTCCACCTCGACTTCCACACAGCTCCTGAGCTCTGAAAACCAAGGGGAACAAGTCTGAAACTTTATAGAGCTGTCATATAATTGTGATAAATGTATAGCATTCAGTGCGCAGCCGGGACGAGTGTATTATATATAAATCATTAAACGCGCTACGCGTCACTTGCTGTGTGCGCGCCCGGGCTAATCGATGATGTGAGTGCAGGCAACTCTAGACAGGGGCAATGCACGCCACGCTTCGTTGACTGGCAATTAAGAGGCCCCGGCCTTGTCGACTGACAATCGGAGACGCTTCAGTGACCCCGGGGCCGCGCGCTTGAACAGCTAGCTAGTCGGCCAGTCAGTCGGTTGTAGACTTGCAGCTTGTAAAGGCTCCCTGTGGGACGAGTTTGCTGAGTTTTTTTTTTCGTTTTTTTTCTCCCCCTTCTCTTCTCTTCTCTGGTCTCCTTCCATCGTGCCAGTTTTAAACAATAAAATGGCCGATGATTATTTTAATATATATATATATATATATCATATTATAATATCGTTTTTCCGACTGAGAGCTCAGGGGCGTCTCGAAGCGGGTTTTGTGTTGTTTTGTGTTTGTTGTGTTGGGGTTTGTGTGTGTGGGGTTTTTGTGTGTGTGTGTGGGGTTTTTGTTTTTTTGGGGGGTGTGTGTGTTTGTGTGTCGTTTTGGGGTTTGTTTTGGGGTTTGGTGTTTTTTTTTTTTTTTGTTGTGTGTTTTTGTTTGTGTTTGGGGGGTGTGTGTTTGTTTTTGTTGTTTGTGTGTGTTTTTTGGTTTTTGTGTGTTGGGGTTTTGGGGTTTTGGTTGTTGTTTTTTTGAGGTGAGAGAGAGAAAAAATGAATGAAAAAACTTTATTTTACGGGGGTGGAAGACT
>JABMCL010003659.1:550000-552500 GCA_018857735.1 Alviniconcha marisindica | reverse complement strand
GGGAAGGGGTGTAAAGGTGAACAAGTTCTGATAGGTAGGAGCTGCCGGGAAGGGGTGTAAAGGTGAACAAGTTCTGAAAGGTAGGAGCTGCCGGGAAGGGGTGTAAAGGTGAACAAGTTCTGAAAGGTAGGAGCTGCCGGGAAGGGGTGTAAAGGTGAACAAGTCCTGAAAGGTAGGTGGGGGCCAGTTTATGCCGTATGGTTGACGAGGACTGTCTGAATCTCATGAGATCTGAACCGTCCAACTTAAACGAAGAGGCCGCTGCCACACGCTACAGGCGAAACCGAATGGGTTCCCTTGCAGTCTGGATTCCAAATCGCGCTTCCGTGTTCATTTTTAATGGCGGCGACGGCACGGTCTCGGTACGGTTTTGGTTCTTGTTGTTTTGGGACTGAATATTTCACAAGACGACATGATAATTAATTGACGCTCTCTCAATACACACCTCGCCGTATCCGTTTGGTTGACTGTTGACTGGCGTAGATGCACGTATAACAATTAACATGTAAAATATCTTTCACGCCTATCAAAGATAAATTGTAAACTTTCTGACATGAGTAGATTCTGTGATATATACAATTTTGGGGATTGTGTGTGTGTGTGTGTGGTGTGTGCTGTGTGTTGTGTGTGTGTGTAATACCTTATGTAAAATGTTTTGGTAGGAACTTGGTGCTGAATTGAGGATGTCGCGTATAACACGTGTACATGTCCCGCCACCGAATTGTAAACTTGTTGCTGAACTGAGGATGTCACGTATAACAATTAACATGTAAACTTGTCCCGCCATCGAATTGTAAACTTGGTGCTGAACTGAGGATGTCGCGTATACATGTATACATGTATACTTGTCCCGCCGCCTAATTGTAAACTTGGTGCTGAACTGAGGATGTCGCGTATAACATGTATACTTGTCCCGCCACCGAATTGTAAACTTGGTGCTGAACTGAGAATGTCGCGTATAACAATTAACATGTAAGCTTGTCCCGCCACCGAATTGTAAACTTGGTGCTGAACTGAAGATGTCGCGTATAACATGTATACTTGTCCCGCCATCGAATTGTAAACTTGGTGCTGAACTGAGGATGTCGCGTATAACATGTATACTTGTCCCGCCACCGAATTGTAAACTTGGTGCTGAACTGAGAATGTCGCGTATAACAATTAACATGTAAGCTTGTCCTGCCACCGAATTGTAAACTTGGTGCTGAACTGAGGATGTCGCGTATAACATGTATACTTGTCCCGCCATCGAATTGTAAACTTGGTGCTGAACTGAGGATGTCGCGTATAACATGTATACTTGTCCCGCCACCGAATTGTAAACTTGGTGCTGAACTGAGAATGTCGCGTATAACAATTAACATGTAAGCTTGTCCGCCACCGAATTGTAAACTTGGTGCTGAACTGAAGATGTCGCGTATAACATGTATACTTGTCCCGCCACCGAATTGTAAACTTGGTGCTGAACTGAGATGTCGCGTGTAACATGTATACTTGTCCCGCCACCGAATTGTAAACTTGGTGCTGAACTGAGGATGTCGCGTATAACATGTTCCCGCCACCGAATTGTAAACTTGGTGCTGAACTACTGAGGATGTCGCGTATGTATACATGTTCCTGCCGCCTGGTGCTGAATTCTAAACTCGGTGTGCAGTTAGGTCCACGTTATCTCACAAATGTCAAGTGGGCGCCGTTTGTGGAAGTTAACGGAGTGAACGGCTGTAGATCTGCCACCACACTGCACACAGTAACTGCAGGGAGAATGAAAGCGGCGAGGTTAGCGGTACACTGAGCGCTTATGGGTGATCCACACTTACTGTTAGGGGTTATGGATGACCCACATTGTTAGGGCTTATGGGTGGTCCATACTTGCTGTTAGGGGTTATGGATGACCCACGTGGGGGTTATGGATGACCCACATTATTAGGGCTTATGGGTGATCCACACTTGCTGTTAGGGGTTATGGATGACCCACATTATTAGGGCTTATGGGTGATCCACACTTGCTGTTAGGGGTTATGGATGACCCACATTGTTAGGGCTTATGGATGATCTACACTTGCAGTTAGGGCTTACGGGTCATCCGTACTTACTATATGGGCTTATGGGTGACCCAGGGCTTATGGGGGATCCACACATGTTTACTACATGCATAAGGGCCTGTCAGTGATCCACACCTGGGTTGTGGGTGATCCACACTTTCTGTAAGGGCCTATGGGTGATCCACACTTACCGTTAGGGTTTGTGAATGATCCACACTTACTGCTAGGGCTTATGGTAACATGGGTTATCCACACATACTGTTATGTCTTATGGTAATATGGGTGATCCACACTTACTGTTATGGCTTATGGTAATATGGGTGATCCACACTTACTGTTAGGGCTTATGGTGATATGGGTGATCCATACTTACTGTTACGGCTTACGGTAATATGTGCGATCCACACTTACTGTTACGGCTTAAATGGTAACATGGGCGATTCACACTTAATGTTAGG
>JABMCL010003659.1:470000-540000 GCA_018857735.1 Alviniconcha marisindica | reverse complement strand
AACAACAACAACAACCACCACCAACAACAGCAACAACCTGCTTTGCGAGAACTTTTATCAGTTACGCCCGTGTGTGCCGGGCCGGTGTCCCCTTGCTGACGGTGTTCCGCTGCAACGTGTCTCCAATCAACCACGCCGACTGTGGCTGCCTGCCGTCGACGTAATGCATAGGTCTACGTCGACATAATTTACTGACGTTGTTTTCCTTGAATTCCCCCTGTCAAATACCGGGCTGCCTGCCGGCGCGGCCCGCGAGTAGGTGGCTGTACAGAGACCTAAATCCGGTGCTGTGTCTGGAGTCTAGAGAGTGTGCTTAGTCAGGTTCTGCCGTCGGATGCTGTGATCAGGTGTAGCAATGCTGCTTGCGGTCAGGTGTAACACTGCTGCTTGCGGTCAGGTGTAACAATGCTGCTTGCGGGCAGGTGTAACAATGCTGCTTGTGATCAGCAGGAACAGTGTTGCTGTGATCAGCTGTAATCGGGTGCGGTGATCATCTGTAATAGGATTCTGTGATCAGCCGTAATCCGGTGCTATGATCAGCTGTGATCCGGTGCTGTGATCGGCTGTAATAGGATTTTGTGATCGGCTGTAATCCGGTGCTGTGATCAGCTGTAATCCGGTGCTGTGATCAACTGCAATAGGGTGTTGTGATCAGCTGTAAATAGGATTTTGTGATCAGCTGTAATCCAGTGCTGTGGTCAGCCGTAATCCGGTGCTGTGATCAGCTGTAATCCGGTGCTGTGATCAACTGCAGTAGGATTCTGTGATCAGCCGTAATCTTGTGCTGTGATCAGCAGTAATACAGATTCTGTGATCAGCTGTAATCCGGTGCAGTGATTAGCTGTAATCCGGTGCTGTGATCAGCTGTAATCCTGTGCTGTGATTAGCTGCATTCCGGTGCTGTGATCAGCTGTAATCCGGTGCTGTGATCAGCTGTAATCCGGTGCTGTGATCAGCTGTAATCCGGTGCTGTGGTCAGCTGTAATCCGGTGCTGTCAACGGGTTCTGTAGTCAGGGGCTGTGATTAGAGGCGTGTGATTACAGGCTGTGGTGGGGGCTGTGTTGGTGGTTGGGGAATGGTGGTGGTGGTTGTGGTGGTGGTGGGGGTACTGGGGGCTGTGATTAGAGGCTGTGGTTGAGGGGGGTGGGGGGTGGGGTGATTAGAGCCTATGATTAGAGGCTGCGGTAGGGGGGGGTGGGGGGTGGTGGTGATTGGGGCCTATGATTAGAGGCTGTGTTAGGGGTGGGTGGGTGATTAGAGCCTATGATTAGAGGCTGTGTTAGGGGTGGGTGGGTGATTAGAGCCTATGATTAGAGGCTGTGGTAGGGGTGGGTGGGTGGTTAGAGCCTATGATTAGAGGCTGTGTGAGGGGTGGGTGGGTGATTAGAGCCTATGATTAGAGGCTGTGGTAGGGGTGGGTGGGTGGTTAGAGCCTATGATTAGAGGCTGTGGTAGGGGTGGGTGGGTGATTAGAGCCTATGATTAGAGGCTGTGGTAGGGGTGGGTGGGTGGTTAGAGCCTATGATTAGAGGCTGTGTTAGGGGTGGGTGGGTGATTAGAGCCTATGATTAGAGGCTGTGGTAGGGGTGGGTGGGTGGTTAGAGCCTATGATTAGAGGCTGTGGTAGGGGTGGGTGGGTGATTAGAGCCTATGATTAGAGGCTGTGGTAGGGGTGGGTGGGTGATTAGAGCCTATGATTAGAGGCTGTGGTAGGGGTGGGTGGTTAGAGCCTATGATTAGAGGCTGTGTTAGGGGTGGGTGGGTGATTAGAGCCTATGATTAGAGGCTGTGGGTTAGGGGGTGGGTGGGTGTGATTAGAGCCTATGATTAGAGGCTGTGGTAGGGGTGGGTGGGTGATTAGAGCCTATGATTAGAGGCTGTGTTAGGGGTGGGTGGGTGATTAGAGCCTATGATTAGAGGCTGTGTTAGGGGTGGGTGGGTGGTTAGAGCCTATGATTAGAGGCTGTGTTAGGGGTGGGTGGGTGGTTAGAGCCTGTGATTAGAGGCTGTGGTAGGGGTGGGTGGGTGATTAGAGCCTATGATTAGAGGCTGTGGTAGGGGTGGGTGGGTGATTAGAGCCTATGATTAGAGGCTGTGTTAGGGGGTGGGGTGGGGTGCATTAGAGCCTGTAATTATAGCTGTGGTTGGGGGGGCAGGAGGTTGGGATTGGGCTCGATTCACGGATGCCTATGAATAGTGGAGTTGGTTAGCGGTTGGTTAGGGGATGTGATTAGGGCCTGTAATTCTCTGTTTGGTTGGGGGTGGGGGGGGGGTGGGGGTTGATTGGGGCCTGTAATTAATCGGTGGGGGGGTTGGGGGGGGGGAATGTGAGAGGGGCCTGTGGTTGGGAGTGGGGGGGTGGGGGTGGGGGGGTGGGGGAATGTGATTGGGGCCTGTAATTAGACCTGTGGTTGGGGGTTGGGTGGGTGCGTGGGTGGGTGGGTGGGGGGAGTGATTGGGGCCTGTAATTAGACGCTGTGGTTGTGGGTGGGTGGGTGCGTGGGTGGGGTGGGGGGGGGGGAATGTGATTGGGGCCTGTAATTAGACGCTGTGGTTGTGGGTGGGTGGGTGCGTGGGTGGGGGGATGTGATTGGGGCCTGCAATTAGTCGCTGTGGTTAGGGTTGGGGGGTGGGTGGAGGGGGGTGGAGGGGGGGGTGGGGGCATGTGATTGGGGCCTGTGATTACACGGTGTGTGACAGGCGCCTATAAATAGTGGCGTGTGATTAGCAGCAGTGATAGGAGGCTGTGATGAGCAGTGACGGAAGGTGGCTACACACTGGCTGGCTGCTGAGTACTGTGATAGGGATGGCCACCCAGGTGCTGAGAGAGCTAAGTTCTCCGTGGGACTGCCGGGCCCCGTGCTGCTTGTGCCTGTCCCGAAATAAGTGCGGCCAACTAGGCCTCGGTCGGGAGCGTGTATTTTGGGCGGAAAGGAAGTCTGTGTGATAAACAGGCCTCTTGTTGTGTGTGTGTGTGTGTGTGTGTGTGGGGGTTGTGTGTGGGGCGCGGGGTTGTGGGGGGGGGGGGGCGGGGGGGCTGGGGGCTTTTAGGGGGGGGGGGGCGGGGGGGGGGGGGGGGCAGAAAATGTTTAAAAGTGCAAGCACAGTTGAAATTAATTTAAAATTTTTGGGGGACGGCTGGTGTCCTTTGTGTGTGTGTGGGGTGTGTGTGTGTGTGTGTGTGTGTGTTGGTGGGGTGTGTGTGTGTGTGTGTGTGTGTGGGGCGTGCGTGTGTGGGGTGGGGCGTGTGTTTTTGGGGTGTGTGTGGGGTTGTGTGTGTGTGTGTGTGTGTGGGGATGTGTGTGTGTGTGTGTGCGTGTTTGTGTTTTGGGGGGGGCCTGCGTGTGTGTGGGGGTGTGTGTGTTGTGTGTGTGTGTGTGTGTGTGTGTGTGTGTTTGGGGGTGTGGGTGTGTTTTCAAACGCACCCAGGATACTACCTTGTGCAGGGGGGGGTTTTCCACGCCTCCTACTATTAACAAAGCCGTGCAAAACAACGCACTTGAAAAGGGGACAAAAAGGGAATGATGGATACACTGAAGCACAACGACAACATGAGGCGCGATGACGCAAGTGGCAAAAGCGGCGAGGCCAGTAGCTGTGCCTTGCCCTTTCTGCACTAAACGCCGGGATCCCGGGGTACATGTATGAAATGTCATACAAGGCACAACGCTCACCCAGATGCTATTAGACTGTCCGCGTCGCCTCGAGATGCCGGGTGCGAGGCAGTCTGTATCCAGACCAGTCCGTGTTTCCTCCGATGCAGGATTTAGCAGAGCAAAGCTTAGTGAAAGGGTGGCAGCTATCTGACCGATCGATCAGTTCCACAAGGAACTGACGGTTTGGTATCTTCAGGTTCTCTCAAAGACATTGTTGCATTGTTTTAATGTCGAAGACACGGCGGGGGGTTTTTTTGTGTGTGTGTGGTGGGGTGTGTGTGCGGGGGCGGGGGGGGGGTGTGTGGGGGTGCGTGCGTGCGTGCGTGCGTGCGTGCGACTACAAAAAAGGGACAATGAATTGACGACACGCCCTTCTCGATACAGTGAACTCTGGACAGCCGATCTTTCCGATTGTCGATCAGCTGACGACGTGTTGTTTCGTTTGACAAAAACAGCAAGCAAGCAAACAACAAACAAACGAACGAAGCAACAGCAACAACATCAAGAGAGAGAGGGGGTGGGGGGGGGAGAGAGAGAGAGAGAAAAAGAAGAAAAAAAACAACGGGAACAACAGGCAGACAGACAGACGGGCGGAAAGGAGGGGAAAGGAGGAGAGAGAGAGAGAAAAAGAAAAAGAAAACAGGCAGACGGGCAGACGGGAGGCAGGAAAGGGAGAGAGAGAGAGAGAGAGAGAGAGAAGGGTTGATTGATTGATTGATTGATTGATTGAACTTTTTTCTCAACAAGAGGGAAAAGAGAGAAAGAGAGAGAGAGAAAGAAGAACGAACAGGGGGAAAACAGAAACAGACAGACAGACAGAGGGAAGAGAGGAGAAAAGAGGGAGAAGAGAAAAGAAGGTGACAAAGAAGAAGAGGACCAGAGAGGGAGGAGATTTTGGGTCGATTTCTGAAAAATGTTCAATAAACCAAAAATTTAAAAAGTTTGTCTTCCCCGGTGATCCCCCCAACCGCAAAACAATCCCTTTCTTTAGTCAAAAAATTTCTTCTTTTTAGTTTTTTGGAACAGTCTCGGGATTGTAAAAACTTGTGTGCAGCCCGGGGGCATTATAGTCCATGGGCCAGGTATCGAAACCCTCCCCCCCCGTCACATTGCATAATTGTGTACAATGCTCGTGTAAAAATATTGAACCCAAAATGCTTCATTTACCACCAAATGTATCATGGCGACTAAGAGAGTCACAGAGAATGTTTGATTAACACCTGCCTTAATGGATGGACAAAAAACAAGTTCAAAAATTAAGCAACCTTTTACAAAAATGCAAATATGTTCAACCTCAATCAACCTACTTCCACAAAAACACCGCTGCAAGGTTTTGCTGGTCTTATTTCAATGGTCTACCTACCATTTAACCTGAAATCAGTTTCACAGTACTCTATACCCCCATGGGAAAGATAGGGCAAGAAACATGCCCGAACTGTAAAAACTACACGTTCTGCCTGCATTACATAGGAGCAAAACAATTTAGGTTTAGAGGTCATTAAACTGATGCCATCGGATTTCAAAGCTTTGGCTTAGTTCATCGTGCGATTGCTAGACAGTTTCAAGTATCGGATTACAGTCAGCAGATTCGTCGTTACCAAGTACACAGACAAAGAGCTAGAAAAGGTCAAAGATATCCATAAGTATATACACAATTTCAGTGCTAGAAAATGTCAGTGATATTCACAAGTTGTTTTCCAGCCAAAGAGACCAAAGCCAATGCCATAGAAAGTTGCCAAACCTGAATGTTCCTTACTTTGAGTGACACTGAATGCATGTCCAGCTTAGACATGTATGTCAGCCTAAAACCTGAAGCCATCAAGATTCTCAAGCCTGATTTAGTCTCGATAGTCACTTCCCCTTTTGGGGCTGATCCACCCGGATTTCAACAGGTCTTGCGGCATGACATAAGGAAAACAAGTCTGTCCCAGTTTACCTCCCCACTTTCCATTCACAGTATGCTAGCCATGGCCATCTGCTTGAGGAATGGGTTTAGTTGCCTTAACTGCGGAATATCAGAATGCTTGAAAAGCTGCCCTTTCTACTGCGACATCGACCAGCCACACTGCATGGTGGGCATTGTGATGCACCTCTAAGATAAGGTGTGTTGACACATTTTGTTGACACCTATCACTTATTTACCTCCTACAGGGGGGGGGAGAAGATGCCACGGAATGTTCCAGTTTTATAATTTTTCCTCTGCCCATAACGTACTGAATGATGTACTGAAAAAAATATTTATGGTCTTGTTGGAAGCTTGCTCTTCATTGGTTTTAAGTGTCTTTATGGTTTCCTGGGTGTTGTCATCATGCTGGAGGTAATCTCTACGACAGGTGGCGTGGTACTGTCCAAGCTCCGAGCAGCCAAGTCAGAATCTTGCACCTCAAAAGGCTTGCGCATGCCAAGGAGATGAGAAAGATCTCCATTTGGCAGAATCCTCAGCTGTTTTTGCCGTACATTTGACTAATGTTTTCAAAATGTTGTGTTGTTTCCCTGTATTCAATTCTTTTCACAAACAAGAAGACATCTGTCACGGGGCAACAGCTAGCATTGTGTTTGCTGACGGATTTGCTGTTCTCGCTTTTCGGAGGATCTTACCATCACTCCCTTTCCGATGGGTTCTTTGTTTCACAAAATAATTCTGCAATCATTCATAAAGTAGCACAATGTGTGATTCCCATGCAGATTCGGTATATACTCATATATTTCATCCACCATATCAGGACTGGACCATTGCACATGTTTAAGTTATTTATTTCTTGGATGTGTATGCCTTGTCAATCGCATTGGTCACTTCGCACAAATCACAATCACAGTTTCTTACGAGCAAAAAGCTGGCTCACTGTTCTGCACAGAACACAATCAATAGCAAGCATCCCAGCCAAAACAGTCAATAATTAGCACATATCACTATCTACAACTGCAAAAGATACTTCCAGACAGATTCCCTGTAACGCATTCAGTACAAAGTTAAAGAACAATTGATCAGATCACAAGTATGTCTAAATCACCTTTTTGAAGCACAGTAACACACGTTTTGTTCCTATTTATATTCTGCAGGCACTCAACATGAAAACCTGTTTAAATCAATTGACTATGAGCAGTGTGACCTATTTTATTTCGCAGGCTAACGCGGGAATTCGCTTCAGCCAAGACTAACGCAACTGAAAAGTATGGAGAGGATTTGGAAAAAATGAAGGTGAATGGACCGGGAAGCGGAAATTAGGACAAGGAAGAAATTATGGCATGACTAAGCATACTTGGCTATATTCTGACCTACTCCGTGCTTTCAAGGGAAAACATTCGTCGGCTCTGGGTTTTAACAGAGGGGACCTTAATATTTCTGCGTCCGCAGTGCCCAATAACAAGGACACATTTAAGACAAAGAGAAACAAAAGCTACAACATATTAAACTTTTCAAACAATAAAAAATAATAATATGGAAATGGCATTTTTTGTCATAATAAATGAGTAGCTAAGAGTCAAGGTCATCGCAGTTTGGAATTCCATATAGTGCTCATAGTGCATTTATTAGAACCAGCACCACAGACACAAACAGCAACAGCTCACTTGCAGACAACCTGAACTGTGTACTTTGATGGTCAAGGTACCCAGAAATTACCATGTGCTAAAATCCCCGGGGGGGGGGGGGTATGGCTCATGGTCTACTTGGTCAGCCACATAAATGCTAACACACGGACCCCCCATTCCTCCCCCCCCTCCCCCCCCCCCCCATCCCCCAATCACTCCCCTGTCCCCACCTGCAGTTTACGAGCGACAGACACGAGCTGTTCTCGTCAACAACAAAAAAAGCAAAGTCGTCCACTCTATACATAGACCTATAGTCCCCCCCCCCCCCCCCACCAACACACACACACTCACCCCTTCGTTCCTGTGTCTGGATGATAAACCTTTCAACCCCGTCTGGATGATAACAACCCTGTCTGGATGATAACCTCAACAACCCTGTCTGGATGAATGACAACCTCAACAACCCTGTCTGGATGGATGATAACCTCAACAACACTGTCTGGATGATGTCCTCACTGTCTGGATGATAACCTCAACAACCCTGTCTGGATGATAACCTCACTGTCTGGATGATAACCTCAACAACCCTGTCTGGATGAATGACAACCTCAACAACCCTGTCTGGATGGGTATAACCTCAACAACACTGTCTGGATGATAACCTCACTGTCTGGATGATAACCTCAACAACACCCGTCTGGATGAATAAAACCCCAACAACCCTGTCTGGATGGATGATAACCTCCCCCTGTCTGGATGGATAGGATAACCTCAACAACCCTGTCTGGATGATGATCTCACTGTCTTTGGGTGATAACCTCAACAACAGTCTGTGTAACCTAACAAACCTGTCTGGATGGATGATACCTCACTGTCTGGTAATTTACCTCTATAACCCTGGGGCTGGAATTTTGTCTATATCGATGGATGTACCTCAACATACACTGTTCATAGCACTCGTTCTCGCTTGACATACCCTGCCTTCTCAACACTCTGACCATACATGTGTCTATATCGCCTGGAGTCTGACCATACATTGTGCCTACGTCACCTTTGGGCCCTGGGCCCTACATTGTGTCTATATCGCCTGGAGTCTGACCGTACATTGTGTCTATATCGCCTGGAGTCTGACCGTAAATTGTGCTATACTCACCTAACCCTTTACCATACATTGTCCCGTCGCCTCGACTCTAACCATACACTTTTCAATACCACCTTTACCCTGGCCATACATTGTGCCTACGTACCTTGACCCTGGCCATAAATTGTGCCTACGTCACCTTAACCCTGGCCATACATTGTGCCGAACCTTGACTCTGATCATAAATTGTGCCTACGTCACCTTAACCCTGGCCATACATTGTGCCGAACCTTGACTCTGATCATACACTGTCTGGCAATACAGTGTGTGTAAAAGTGCAGCTCAAGTCTGGCAAGTTCGGGGACATATTACTGTAACTATTACTGTAACCCCCTCCACCCCTTACCTTTACTACCTCCACCCCTTACCATAACCCTCTCCTCCCCTTATCGTTACCCCCTCACCTCTTACCTTGTCTACTTCCAACCTTTACCTGACTACTCTCACCCCTTACCTTGACTACCCCCACATCTTACCTTGACTACCTCCCCCTTACCTTGACTACCTCCACCCCTTACCGTGACTACCTCCCCCCTTACCTTGACTACCTCCCCCCTTACGTTGACTACCTCCACCCCTTACCGTTATCCCCTCACCCCTTACCTTGACTACCCCCACCCATTACCTTGACTACCCCCAACCCTTACCCCCTCACCCCTTACCTTGACTACCACCACCCTTACCTTGACTACCCCCACCCCTTACCGTGACTACCTCACCCCTTACCTTGACTACCTCCACCCCTTACCGTTATCCCCTCACCCCTTACAGTGACTAACCCCTTACCTTCACTACCTCACCCCTTACCTTCACTACCCCCCACCCCTTACCTTCACTACCTCACCCCTTACCTTCACTACCTTCACCCCTTACCGTTACTACCTCCACCCCTTCCCATTACCCCCCTCCACCCCTAGCCATAAGCTTCCTCCCCCCCCCCCCCCCCCCCAGTCCCCCCCCCCCCCCCCCCCCCCCCCCCCGGTGGTGAAGACGACAGCGACAGGCGTGCAGTGTGGCTGATGTGATGGCGACGAGAGCTGGCGCCAAGCAATCTGTGGGCGGTAATGACGGGCGGCGGTGAAACGGTCCGGGAGGAGATAATGGAACGGTGGGCAAGTGACAAAATGGATGGCTCGCAGCCACTTAATTTACTGCCCGATCGTCTGCCGGCCCATGCTAAAAAAAAAATATCTGAAAAAACGGATGGGGGGTGGGGGGGGGGGGGGGGTATATTTTCCGGCGCTCATTTCCGACCCAAGTATCGGGCCTGCAAGCGCTTCCCGACCCCCTCTATCCCCCCCCCCCCTTCTTCTGCACCCCCGACCCCCACCCCCCACCCCATTCCCCAAAGACCACATGCCAGGGGGGGGGGGGGGGCATTCTGCTCGATGACAGCACTGCCTGAGCAGCAAGACGCTCTACGTGACAACGTTCAGTGAACGCCTACACACCTGCACGGTTAGTCAACAGCTGGTTGGGTAGCGCCACTCTGCCGTAGCCGCTTTTCCTCTGGGAAATGTCACCGGCCCGACTTGCACATGGAAAATATGCCAAGTTGTTCTATTCCCCCCCCCCCTTCCCACTCTCCTTCTCTCTGTCCACCTCTCCCCAGTCTCTCCCACTTTCTCTGCCCCTCTCTCCCCAGTCTCTCCCACTTTCTCTGCCCCTCTCTCCCCAGTCTCTCCCACTTTCTCTGCCCCTCTCTCCCCAGTCTCTCCCACTTTCTCTGCCCCTCTCTCCCCAGTCTCTCCCACTTTCTCTGCCCCTCTCTCCCCAGTCTCTCCCACTTTCTCTGCCCCTCTCTCCCCAGTCTCTCCCACTTTCTCTGCCCCCCCCTCCCCACTGTCTCTCCCACTTTCTCTGCCCCTCTCTCCCCAGTCTCTCCCACTTTCTCTGCCCCTCTCTCCCTCTCTGACTTGTCCTGCCCCTCCACTGCCCCCCTTCCTCTCTCTCACTCTCTACTGACTGCCCCCCCCCCAGCCCCCCTGCCATCTCCCCCCCCCTCTCCCCACTGCCCCCCTTTCCTCTCTCTCTCTCTCTGACTGTCCACCTGCACCCCCCCCTCCCACTTCCCCCTTTCCCTCTCTTCTCTCTGACTGTCCACCTGCACCCCCCCCCCCTCCCACCCCCCTTTCCTCGCCCCCTCTCACTGTCCACCCCCACCCCCCCCCCACTACTCCTCGCTCTCTCTCACTAGTCCCCCCCGCTTCTCCTCATCCCTTCCTCCTCCCCTTATCTCCATCTGCCCCCCCCACCTCCATCTGCCCCCCACCCCCCCCCCATCTCCATCTACCCCCCCTCCCCCTTCTCAGTCCACTTCTCACCCCTTCGCCTCTATCTCCATCTGCCCCCCCACCCTCCATCTGCCCCCCACCCCCGCCCCCATCTCCATCTGACACCCCCCTCTCCTTCTGAAGCTAAGCCTCTCAGATAAGAGATGTAAGCACTGACAAAAAACAACACCAACTGAAACCGGAATAACGGGTGTCCACAAGCAGCGGGACTACAGCAAGGGAGTTTTCATGTACACGGCACTTAACAACAATGCGTCGGTGTACATCTCCTGCATGTACACAGTTCCCCACTCCCGCACCACAAACTACCCCAGTTAGCGAGGTCCAGAACAGATCGATTCAAAACAAGCACGGCCTTCTCTGGTACCCTGTTAGGGAACAGTCTGCCACTGTACTTCACATCACGTCATTCACTCATCTCCTTCAAGGGAAACTTCCGTCAGCACATTAACACAGCCTTAAGACAGTCTGTGACGAACAAAGTTTGACCTCTGTGAACTTCCGTCAGCACATTAACACAGCCTTAAGACAGTCTGTGACGAACCAGGTTTGACCTCTGTGAACTTCCCTGAGCACATTAACACAGCCTTGAGACAGTCTGTGACGAACAAAGTCTGACCTCTATTTACCCTCCCTCCCCGACCCCCAATCCAGCGGTATGCCATTAGCGGTATGCCATTAGCGGTATGCCATTATACACTATAGTATGTCTATTCTGTAAGACTGCTGCACACACACTGGGATCATCCCGCGCGAACGCGCGCGCGCGTGTGTTTGTGCGCGTGCGTGCGTGCATGTGTGTGTGTGCGTGCGTGCGTGCGTTCGTGCGTGCGTTTGTGTTGTGTTGTGTGAGTGTGTGTGTGTGTGTGTGTGTGTGTGTGTGTGTGTGTGTGTTCATGTATGTGTGTGTGTATGTATGTGTGCGTGCGTGCGTGCGTGCGTGCGTGCGTGCATGCGTGCGCGCGGTGGTGTGTGTGTGTGTGTGTGTGTGTGTGTGTGTGGTGTGTGTGTGTGTGTGTGTGTGTGTGTGTGTGTGCATGCGTGCGTGCGTGCATGCGTGCCTGCGTGTGTGTGTGTGTGTGTGTGTGTGTGTGGTGTGTGTGTGTGTGTGTGTGTGTGTGTGTGTGAGTGTACACAGGGTTGCCTTGAAGACAAGCTCCATTAAATTGTTTTATCTACGTACTGCTCTCGTATCACTACGCCCTGCAAAATTATATCTTTATGTCTTCGTCATTTACAAATAATTGCGAGAGTCGTCAGCGCCACTGATTCGTTGCTTTATATGCATCTAGTCTGTTCGCTGTCATTTTCAAAGTATTTCCATTGATTATGCTGTTGTCCGTTCATGAAATTTGTTTTTAAGTTTTTGTTTTTGTTTTGTTACCCTGTTTCGACATAAGCCGATTTGTCCCCTCTTCTCTCAATTCCCCCTGAATCAGTAGTATATTAGCAAGGACTAGTTGCTAGACAGGTCAAAATGAACCTAACCTACAGTCCGTGGAAAACACACACACACACACCACACACACACACACATCTGACTCTCTCCTTCCCTTTCTGAGATGACCGAAAGGCATATTTAAAATAAAAAAAACAAAAAACAAAAAAACGTTTCACAGCGAGCAGACTGATGAAGCAGACTGTGGTGAGATGGGACCCTTGATGTTCATTTGCTAATGGCGTCAGCTCCGCCAGGGCACAAACTACTCTCCTGTAATGAGCTGTACGCCGGCAACTCGCTCCTGGCTGCTAACGCTGTCCTCTGCTGCAGCCAGGTAAGGGGGGTCAAATGTTTACTGTCCTCTGCTGCCGCCAGGTAAGGGAGGTCAAATATTTACTGTCCTCTGCTGCAGCCAGGTAAGGGAGGTCAAATATTTACTGTCATTGCTGCAGCCAGGTAAGGGAGGTCAAATGTTTACTGTCATTGCTGCAGCCAGGTAAGGGAGGTCAAATGTTTACTGTCCTCTGCTGCAGCCAGGTAAGGGAGGTCAAATGTTTACTGTCATTGCTGCAGCCAGGTAAGGGAGGTCAAATGTTTACTGTCATTGCTGCAGCCAGGTAAGGGGGTCAAATGTTTACTGTCATTGCAGCAGCCAGGTAAGGGAGGTCAAATGTTTACTGTCATTGCAGCAGCCAGGTAAGGGAGGTCAAATGTTTACTGTCATTGCTGCAGCCAGGTAAGGGGGTAGGCATCGTACACCAAGCATTAAAAAAAAAAAATTGTCCATCATTTTGTTACATACCCATCATCACTGTTATCGCCATCCGTCATTGCCATACTCATCACTATAACTATTGTTCTCATCACTATTATCATTACCCTTATTGTCATAGTCTTTCTTATTCACATCACTGCCATCCATCACAATCACCGTTATCAGCATTGCCAATACCACTATCTGTAAAGGATTTCTATTTTAAATTCAGTAACATTCTTGTCATCATTAATATTACCGTCATCAATTTCATCATCGTCACTATCATCATCATCATCATCATGATGGTTACGATCAACATTATCATGTTATTATCATTATCGCTATGATCAATATTGTTACTGATATCGTTCTGTGTTGTGGTCCTGATATACCCGTCATGGTTTACTGGGCGTTAAAATCCACGAATAAACGCCTGTAATAATTATAGGCACTGTTACCTTCACTACTGTCGTCACTGTTGTCATCAGTCCTTACTGCGACCACCACTGCCATCTATAATCGTTATTATTACTAGTCACCATCTTCCTTATCACCACTATTACTATTACGTTAAAAGCGGCAGCGGTGGCTACGGTCCTACATCTTGGACAGATCTGCGGGTCGTTGTTGTAAACAGCATCTCATCCATCCACCCCCCAACGCCTGGACTGTGGGGTTCCTCAGGGATCGGTGTTGGGACCAATGCTATTTGTTCTCCATACACAGCCCATTTCACGCATCGTCCGCCACTGTGCTTCTGGCCTCCACGTGTTTTTCTCTTGATTGCCTTTCTACAGCGCCGTTCTCCGCTCTCTGGGGTGACTCGCTGCGCTCTTGTCGCATGGGATTCCGAAAGAAGTAAACACGGGGCTTAACGTCCACAGAAACCGTAAGGCTTATTAGGGACGGGGAGAGGGGATTGGGAGGGGGTATGGAGGTGGGGGGGGGGGGGGGGGAGATTATGATTATACCTATTGCTACACTGTTACCACCAGGATGACTTCTGCATTAAGGTAGGCAGCGATGAGAGCCATTTTAATGTTTCATAACTGTGAGGGACAAAGACAGTGTCCAATGACCACAACTTCTGAAGAGAAAGGAGAGCCGAAGCGGATTCGAACCGAGGTCCCCCCGCTTACCAGCCTATCGCCTTACCGCTGGGCCAAACTGACTCACATTTCCGAAAGAGAGATGATGATGATGATGATGAAATGATGCTTAATGTCCTCAGATGTCAGTTGACATATTAGGGACAAGTTGTGACCACTGCCGAAGCACGGTGCAATAATTCTTTACGTCCACGGAAACCAGAAGGCTCGTTAGGACGGACAGCCCTTGACGGCCACCTCGACTCTCACACAGCTCCTGAACTATCCGAGAGTGCCGACTGTCGCTTTTTATAGCGCGTTTTGAATATTCACCCAGGTGGTGTACTTACACTGCTACTTGGTTGTTGCATGGCTGGTACCACGTGAAACTGCTGCCGTCTCGGCGCGTTGTATAATATATATATATATATATATATATATATATATATATATATATATATATATATATATATATATATATATATATAATATATATGCAAACCGCCCAGCAAACCATGGTGCAAACCGCCCAGCCCTCACCCGCTGCGCCCCACCGCCCCTGGGGTCAGCCCTCACCCCCTCAACGTGTCAATGACGTCAACGGTAACGTCACATTCTCTGGCCTTCAAGTGACAGCCTAGGACGGGAGTGGACGGCATGACTGTCTGACTGACAGGTGGTCAGGAACCGGGGGCGGGGGGGGGGGGGGGGGGGGCACTCACTGACCAGAAACCTCGGACAGGCAGAAAACCATCCTGTGCATGGAGGAAGCCAGAAACCGACGTTGCCTTCCCACGGTACACACGCTAACACGCGCCAACGGTACACGTGCTAACACGCGCTAACAGTACACGCCGCGCTAACCCGCTCTAACGGGACACGCGCTAACACGCTCTAACGGTACACGTGCTAGCACGGGCTAACAGTACACGCACTAAAATGTGCAAACGGTACATGCAATCACGCGCTAACACGTGCAAATTAAGTGAAACGGTAGACGCGCTAACACGTGCATAGTGAAACGGTAGACGCGCTAACAGGAGCAGACGGTTCAGGCGCTAACACGGGCTAACGCCACACGCTGTGGGCACAAGAAGACGGCGAGAAAAGGACGGGCCAGTGGCTCGTCCCGCCCAGTCCAGCAGGCCGCACACCCAGCGACAGCGGCATGAGGGAGAGGCCCGACCAATTAGCCCCCGCTGATCACTGCAATAGGGGCAAGGGGAGAGAAGTCGTGAACTCGCTTCCCTCCCTTGGCGCTAATCGTCTAAGAGACAGGCGACACCAAGAGGGAAGATTTCTTAATCACTTTGGCTTTTTATCTACATCCCAATGGAGGCTCGCTCACTCACTCACTCACACACACACACACACACACACACACACACACACACATTGCAGCAAAGTACCCCCCTCCACCCCTCGTTGTATATTATTCATACTGACTAGATGTGTTGATGTACTGTTACCGGTTACTGGTAAGCAAGTTGGCTTAGTGCTGCTGTCACTTTTTAGATTATACGCCAACTGATCGGTAACAGCACATCAACAACACACACAGTTTGGCTGCAAAGAGATGTGTGGTACAGAAAACACCGGACTGATCAACATTCACTCAAGTCTTGACCCTTCACTGTGACCTTGACCACGAGCACAGCATCCAGACTTTGGCCAAAGCACTCTAACTTACAGTCATGTACCATCAACTAAGTGTGGGTGCAAAAGAAGACACAAGACATTATTAAAAAGTGTCTATTTTCAGTGTATGAGTTCTGACTGTGACCTTCACCTTGAAGTTAGCAAAGCAGTTAGTTTGCACGACACTCCGGCTCGTAATATACGTCACCGTACGAGGTTCGGGTATGTTGACGTATTTCTGCACCTACAGCTTACTGTGCCACGGTGTCCCAGTCAGCAGTCAGTCAGCTGTCAGGGCACAGCCCCTCGGCTTTTGGCAACGGACAGATTCATCCAGCCGTGACGCTGAGCGCCCAACAGCAGCCCATCGCAAAGGCCACATTAAGACGAATCACACTGATTTCACACTTTCCGTGTTACCATGGCACACTGGGAATCACACTGATTTCACACTTTCCGTGTTACCATGGCACACTGAGAATCACACTGATTTCACACTTTCCGTGTTACCATGGCACACTGAGAATCACACTGATTTCACACTTTCCGTGTTACCATGGCACACTGGGAATCACACTGATTTCACACTTTCCGTGTTACCATGGCACACTGGGAATCACACTGATTTCACACTTTCCGTGTTACCATGGCACACTGAGAATCACACAGATTTCACACTTTCCGTGTTACCATGGCACACTGATTTCACACTTTCCGTGTTATCATGGCACACTGGGAATCACACTGATTTCACAGCTTTTACATTACCATGGCACACTGGGAATCACACTGATTTTACAGTTTTTACATTACCATGGCACACTGGGAATCACACTGATTTCACACTTTCAGTGATACCATGGCACATTGGGAATCACACTGATTTCACACTTTCCGTGTTACCATGGCACACTAGGAATCACACTGATTTCAATTTTTTTAATGGTACCATTGCACACTGAAAAACTATGATTTCACACTTTTTACGGTACCATGGCACACTAAAAACCTCTGATTTCACACTTTTTATGGTACCATGGCACACTGGGAAACACTGATTTCACATTTTTTATGGTACTATTGCACACTGGGAAACACTGATTTCACACTTTTTATGGTACCAGGGCACACTGGGAAACACTGATTTCACACTTCTCACGATACCAGGGCACACTGGGAAACACTGATTTCACACTTCTCACGATACCAGGGCACACTGGGAAACACTGATTTCACACTTCTCACGATACCAGGGCACACTGGGAAACACTGATTTCACACTTCTCACGATACCAGGGCACACTGGGAAACACTGATTTCACACTTCTCACGATACCAGGGCACACTGGGAAACACTGATTTCACACTTCTCACGATACCAGGGCACACTGGGAAACACTGATTTCACACTTCTCACGATACCAGGGCACACTGGGAAACACTGATTTCACACTTCTCACGATACCAGGGCACACTGGGAAACACTGATTTCACACTTCTCACGATAGCAGGGCACACTGGGAAACAGTGATTTCACACTTCTCACGATACCAGGGCACACTGGGAAACACTGATTTCACACTTCTCACGATACCAGGGCACACTGGGAAACACTGATTTCACACTTCTCACGATACCAGGGCACACTGGGAAACATGATTTCACACTTCTCACGATACAGGGCACACTGGGAAACATGAGGTGCAGGGACGGGCTCAGAACGACAGTTGGCACGGAGCTCAGGAATTACATTCCACAGGGCTGTACAGCAGACGGGCTGAGGGCGAGCAGTTACTTCACGGGGCGGTACGCATGACGGGGGCTAGGGCGGCAGTTACTTCACGGGGCGGTACGCATGACGGGGGCTAGGGCGGCAGTTACTTCACGGGGCGGTACGCATGACGGGGGCTAGGCGGCAGTTACTTCATGGGGCGGTACGTACGGGGCTAGGGCGGCAGTTACTTCACGGGGCGGTACGCATGACGGGGGCTAGGGCGGCAGTTACTTCACGGGGCGGTACGCATGACGGGGGCTGGGGCGGCAGTTACTTCATGGGGCGGTACGCATGACGGGGGCTAGGGCGGCAGCCCAGTGGAGAGAATACGGGGACAGTTTCAGGGGGGTAGTGCGGGGAGCTAGGGAGGAAAGTAACTTTGGTTTACGCCCAGCCAACCATTACGGTTATCTCAGGGCGTTACATTTTGTTGGTACACAAATTTGAAAAATATGGTACATGTTAAAACTGTACATATTCAGGTTTAAAGCATTAAGAAGAGGGCTAGGGCGGGACAGGGGTGGAGTAGAGGTGTGACTGGAGGGAGTGGGGTGGGGGGGGGGGGAGTGAGGGTGTTGAGGGGGGAGAGTGAGGGTGTTGACGGTGGATACAGGGTGGAGGGAGTGAGGGTGTTGACGGGGTGGAGGGAGTGAGGGTGTTGACAGGGTGGAGGGAGTGAGGGTGTTGACAGGGTGGAGGAGTGAGGGTGGAGGTGGAGGGAGTGAGGGTGTTGACAGGGTGGAGGGAGTGAGGGTGTTGACAGGGTGGAAGGAGTGAAGGTGTTGACGGGGTGGAGGGAGTCAGGGTGGAGGGAGTGAGGGTGTTGACGGGGTGGAGGGAGTGAGGGTGTTGACAGGGTGGAGGGAGTGAGGGTGTTGACGGGGTGGAGGGAGTGAGGGGTGTTGACAGGGTGGAGGGAGTGAGGGTGTTGACGGGGTGGAGGGTGAGGGTGTTGACGGGTGGAGGAGTGAGGGTGTTGACGGGGTGGAGGGAGTGAGGGTGTTGACGGGGTGGAGGGAGTGAAGGTGTTGACGGGGTGGAGGGAGTGAGGGTGTTGACGGGGTGGAGGGAGTGAGGGTGTTGACAGGGTGGAGGGAGTGAGGGTGTTGACGGGTGGAGGGAGTGAGGTGTTGACAGGGTAGAGGGAGTGAGGGTGTTGACGGGGTGGAGGGAGTGAGGGTGTTGACGGGGTGGAGGGAGTGAGGGTGTTGACAGGGTAGAGGGAGTGAGGGTGTTGACGGGGTGGAGGGAGTGAGGGTGTTGACGGGGTGGAGGGAGTGAGGGTGTTGACGGGTGGAGGGAGTGAGGGTGTTGACGGGGTGGAGGGAGTGAGGGTGTTGACAGGGTGGAGGGAGTGAGGTGTTGACGGGTGGAGGAGTGAGGGTGTTGACGGGGTGGAGGGAGTGAAGGTGTTGACGGGGTGGAGGGAGTGAGGGTGTTGACGGGTGGAGGGTGAGGGTGTTGACGGGTGGGGGAGTGAGGGTGTTGACGGGGTGGAGGGAGTGAGGGTGTTGACGGGGTGGAGGGAGTGAGGGTGTTGACAGGGTGGAGGGAGTGAGGGTGTTGACAGGGTGGAGGGAGTGAGGGTGTTGACGGGGTGGAGGGAGTGAGGGTGTTGACAGGGTAGAGGGAGTGAGGGTGTTGACAGGGTGGAGGGAGTGAGGGTGTTGACGGGGCGGAGTGGAGTGGAAGGGGGTAGTACATTATAAACAGGGGTGGGGGTACGGGGGGTACACGCAATGGAGGTTGGCGTTGTCCAGAGGGACCCAGTACGTTGGTACTTCCGGAAGTACGCCAGCCCCGTACTCTCAGCCCCCCCCCCCCCCCCCCCCCCCCCCCCCCGGGGGGCCTGGAGAGCAGTTGTAGGGGTGGATAAAGACCTCCGCCAAAACTGGACACAGAGAGCGAAAGGGGCACTGATTACAACGTCAACCCAATCTCCTGCACTGTCTCTCCCTCTTACGTTCAAAGCCTCCGATTTCAGTCTGCTCTACCAGTCCTACCTAGACCCTGGGGCGGAAGGAAATATCTCATTTACTTTATTTTTCTTTCTCCGCAAACCGTTGCGACAGTCGTGTTATATTACCCCCCCCCCCCCCCCCCCCCCCCCCCCTCTCCTCCCTCCCTCTCCGTCCGGTTGACGACTGTCTCCCATCTGCCTTGAGTGACGTCAGCGACGGGGGCGGGGTCTGGGCGTTCGGGGGCGGCGCCAGCATATAAAGTCTGGCACCGTCTGTGGAAGCAGCCTTAACCCATCGTGCCGGCACTCGCGCGCTCTCCACCCCGCCATCCGCACCAACGTCCAGCCTCTGACCGCTTCTGTCCACCGCCACTGCCGCCCTCAGCACCCGCCACTGGTCTGCACGTGCCGGCGTCACTGAAGCCAGAGGGAGAGAGGCGCCAAGCGTCGCTGACCGAGACTCGAACCCGTCTCTTTGCCCGCCTCGGCTTCTTTTCGTCTTCGTCTTCTCCGCCATAACGTAAGTAGGCAAAGTAAACTGTTGTCACCGTCCTACCTATTTCTTTCTCTTTTTTTTCTTCTCTTTTTTTCTTTCTTTTCCTTTTGAAAACCGACTGAGTTAATACTGTGAACACGCGTCCCACGGAAGTGTTCTTGCCCCCGTCTTTCTGTTCTGAGTGTTGCCGTGTCCCCCCTCAGCCCTCAGAGGCCGTCTTTCTTCATGGGCCATTCCCTTTCTGTCGCTCTAACTTTAGCTCTCTTTACCCCCCTCTCTCTCTCTCTTTTTACCGCGTCCTTCCCTTCTTTCTCTTTTCCTTCCTTTCTTTCTTCATCATGTTCGCCTTGATATTCTTTCTTTGAGACCTATCCTGACGAACTCGTCAAATAGTTATCTTCCATAAATACTGTTCTAATAATCAACGCATTTCAAATGCGCCTGATCCCTCCATAATACTTGTGTGAGTCTCAAAGCGCTATACATGGAACAGTACACAACCTAGTTTAACCCCTTCACTGTCCCAGCCTGTACAATTCCCGGGCTGAAAATTGGACACACACGCCTGCTAACAGTGTATTTTCCGGTCCTATAACAAATCTAATTTCAATATTGAGCGTTTCGATGAAAATCCCTTCACGTGCGAAAAAGAACATAAACGGCTTAAGGATTTAAAATTTCGCATTTTATTGGCTGTTTTCAAGTGGCATTATGGCAATGAAAGGGTTAACAATGCATTACATAGTTTTGTCCTCGTATTTTGCTCTCCATTGACGTTTCGTAATCTTGCGAACAACAACACTGACATCGTGACGTTTTGCAACATGGTGTGATTTTATGACGTTTTGCTGCATGGTGTGGCACCGTGATGTTTTGCTGCATGGTGTGGCACCGTGACGTTTTGCTGCATGCTGTGGCACCGTGACGTTTTGCTGCATGCTGTGGCACCGTGATGCCTTGCTATGGGCTGTCTGTTCATGTCTGCCACCTGGTGACACCGTAACGTCTGGTCATGTCTAGCACATGGTGACAGCTTGACGTCTGATCATGTCTAGCACATGGTGACAGCTTGACGTCTGATCATGTTTAGCACATGGTGACAGCTTGACGTCTGATCATGTCTAGCACATGGTGACAGCTTGACGTCTGGTCATGTCTAGCACATGGTGACAGCTTGACGTCTGATCATGTCTAGCACATGGCGACAGCTTGACGTCTGATCATGTCTAGCACATGGTGACAGCTTGACGTCTGGTCATGTCTAGCACATGGTGACAGCTTGACGTCTGGTCATGTCTAGCACATGGTGACACCGTGACGTCCGTCACACAGGAGACGGTGAAGTGGTGTAACCCAGGAACAGGGGAGACCAGCGTTATTCAAACCGGCTCTCTGGGTTCGGGATTTGGTCTGCGCCTGTCTATACTCGCCACCCCCCCCCCCCTCTCTCTCTCTGTGGTGTGTGGAGAGAGAGAGAGAGGGAGGGGGAAAGAGAGAGAGACAGAGAGAGAGAGACAGAGAGAGAGAGTAAGTAAGTAAATTGGTATTTTATGCCCAGTCAACATATATTACTTTTTAAAAGTGTATACGTGTTAAAACTGGTATATGTACAATTTTAAAACCATATTTAAAAAGAGAAGTAAATTAAGACACAAACATAACCAAAAATGATCGCAAGTTTAATTTTTTCCAAAAATATTGATCTCTTTCAAAAAGTTAAAATTCTTCTCTGGTGAAATCTCCTGAAATAATACACGCAATGACTGAGCTGTAAAGTGGCTCTGTCTTATTTCAATAAAATATGGACAAGTAAGTAAAATATGTTCAATAGTTAAAAGTTCATCACAAACGATGCACATTGGCGGTTCCTCACCCTTCGATAAAAAGGAATGAGTAATAAAAGAATGGCCAATGTGCAGTCGGGCTGTCACAGTTTCTTCTTTTCTATTTGTTCGAGGACAGACAACACATTGTTTTAATACTGGGAATATTTCGTGTAATTTATTTCCCGGGAGCTCATCCCACTCAGAGTGTCACAACTGTAATATATATTTGTTGGCACGTGATTTTAGGTCTGAGAATGGGATGAGATCAACCGAGGTGTCGCCAACAAGGGCATCTTTAGCTGCAGCGTCTGCAGCTGAATTACCCCTAATGCCCACATGGCCAGGGACCCAGACAAAGACAACCTCCTTCCCATCTTTGATCAAATCCATACATAGTTCTAGAATTTGGACCCAGACAAAGACAATCTCCTTCCCATCTTTGGTCAAATCCATACATAGTTCTAGAATTTGGACCTAGACAAAGACAATCTCCTTCCCATCTTTGGTCAAATCCATATATAGTTCTAGAATTTAGACCAAGACAGTGTGTTCAGATTCTAGGTTAAATATAGCTTTTAGTGATGAAAATGAGTCTGACAGTATTAAAAATGATTTTCTTTTAGAACAATAAATACGTTTTAGAGCCAAAAGAATAGCTCGTAGTTCTGCGGCGTAAATGGAGCTGTCGTCCGGAAGGCGACAAGTCAACGGTTTCCTGGGAGATTTTGTGGAGACAGCCGCCGCGGCGACTCCTGCCCCTGTTTCAGAACCATCCGTGAAAAAAGAATTCCGATGAAGGATATTCAGAAATAAGTTGCAGATAAAACTGTTACTAAGTTTCCGGGTTTGTTGTTTCCTTTTGGCTAAATCAAGACGGACAGCAGGAGCTGAAAGCTTTCAGGGGCGACGTCCAAGAGGGAGCTTCGTCAGTCAGGTTTAGGTCCAGTTTGGATTTCCCTAGTTGTGGAAGAATGCGCATGCCGAGAGGGGGAATTTTCGACTCCGATTCTTCAAATAATTTGATGCTTTCAGGCCCAAAGACACAGCTGGGTTTTCCGGTAAAGATTTTACTTTAAGAACATAATTTAAAGACATTTAAACGGCGAGAGGTTAAGGGTGGTTCATGTGCTTCCACATAAAGAGTTTGGGCAGGGGAGAGGAGAGAGAGAGAGAGAGAGAGAGAGAGAGAGAGAGAGAGAGAGAGAGAGAGAGAGAGAGAGAGAGAGAGAGAAGAGGAAGAAGGAGAGAGAGAGAGAGAGAGAGAGAGAGAGAGAGAGAGAGAGAGAGAGAGAAGAGAGACAGAGAGAGACAGAGAGAAGCATGTGCTAAGAGAGAGAGAGAAAGAGAGAAAGAGAGAGAGAGAGAGAGAGAGAGAGAGAGAGAGAGAGAGAGAGAGAGACAGAGACGAGAGAGAGAGAGACAGAGAGAGAGACAGAGAGAAGCATGTGCTAACATACATCGCATTGACACCAGCATGGAAACACACGGCACGCCAGTTTGAGCTGAGACTCCGATGAACAAAGGGATACGAAGAACAGTCGACACAATTTCCCTCGCGCCCCTTAAAACAACAACAAAACAAACACAACAACAACAACGCACACACAAAACTCCCTGACGTTAGTGATTGATAATGAACAGCTCAGAACGCAAGGAACGAATGGCTGTCCAAGGTCCTGCATGAGTTCCGAGCGCGCACAACACGTGTTGCCTACGATCCGACCTGACGTTCCTCTTTTTGAGCGCGCACAACACGTGTTGCCTGCGATCCGACCTGACGTTCCTCTTTTTGAGCGCGCACAACACGTGTTGCCTGCGATCCGACCTGACGTTCCTCTTCCGTACAGTGTCCATCTTCAACACTTTCAGAGCATGCTGGGTTATTTCTTCGGTTATTTGGGTGCTTTCATAATCCACCGAACATTTGACATGAACCACGGGATCTTTAACGTGCGCATGTAATCGTGTTACACGCGCATACGCACGGGAGACCTCAGTTTGTATAAAAAGTCTCATCCGAGGGACTTTGGCAGAGTCCGCACAGAACTGGACTCCACAGAAATATCAGGGCGAGCGCAACAGCCTAGCGCGCCATCCCGGTGATGACCACGCTTCATTGTGCTTCGTTCTAACACGTAACGGTCAGCCATCCAGGTGATGACCACGCTCCATTGTGCTTCGTTCTAACACGTAACGGTCAGCCATCCAGGTGATGACCACGCTCCATTGTGCTTCGTTCTAACACGTAACGGTCAGCCATCCAGGTGATGACCACGCTCCATTGTGCTTCGTTCTAACACGTAACGGTCAGCCATCCAGGTGATGACCACGCTCCAGCATGCTTGGCGCTAGCTTTGGAGAGCGTGACCTCGATCTGTGCCACCAGCTCTCCTCACTACGACATCGCCACTGTCACTGACGGCGACTGCGACAGTCGGTCGGTGTTTTCTTTTCCGTTTAATGTTTTCAATCCTTATTCCGCATACTAAATACTAAATGGTGTTGAACTACGGCTGTTTTCCGTTTTAATCCCCCCGCTCCAAAAGGCCCGGAGAGTCCCTCGCCTCACGCGCTGATGACCGCCCGACGTCCTCCCTGAGCGGTCAGGCCACTTAGCCCGCTGCAAAACGCCCGGCTCAATTCGTGCAGTGCCAGGCTCAGTAGGGCTCAGCTCCAAAGTCACGCACAAAGCACTTATCGCCCTTGTCAAACAGGCGCATACAGAAAATGTAGCCGGATTTCTTTTTGGAGGGGGTTGGGACGGTGGGGGCACGAAATAACCTGATGCAAAAAGCCTCTCAGCTCTTAAAAATGGCGACCTTCCCGCAAAGAAACAAGAGCGGAAAGAGCAATCCATTTGTCGTTACTAAACGACATCCCACTGTCAGTTCTATTGCTGTTGGTTTCGTCTGCTGCTTTAGACACGGTCCTTCTTTCTCGGCTTGACGCCGTCTGGGGCCGTCACAATGCAGCCAGGCAGCAGTAAACTGGTTCTGCTCGTATTTTCACAAGAAACAAAACAAGCAAAAAGCGGGTTGTTCTTATAAGGGATCATCAGTCAGCCGAATGTGACTGTCGATTTCGCTGTCCTCAAGGGTCAGTGCTGGGTCTGACTTTGTTCATATTGCACACTTGCCCTCACAATGATCTGACAGATACGCATTCGGTTACTTACGAAATATACGGACAGAAACGGACAGACGGATATACAGACAGACGAACACAGACAGACGGATAGACAGACACAGACAGACGGATAGACAAACACAGACGGATAGACAGACACAGACAGCGGGATATTTTGATTCCAGAGAATCGCACCTCTGAAGCAGACTAACAAAAACGATGCGTCCTCACTATGGGGCGGTGGGAATGAATGGGTTAATGACCCATTGTGATCAAATGTTTACAGATATGAATAGGTTAATGACCCGTCATGAGTTAGTTGGTGCTTTGAGCCCAGTCAATCCGTCATCACACAATATTTGCACAGGAATGAATGGGTTAATGACCCATCGTGACAGAATGTTTACACAGGCATGAATGGGTTAATGACCCGTCGTGACAGAATGTTTACACAGACATGAATAGGTTAATGACCCATTGTGATAAAACGTTTACAGATATGAATAGGTTAATGACCCGTCATGAGTTAGTTGGTGCTTTGAGCCCAGTCAATCCGTCATCACACAATATTTGCACAGGAATGAATGGGTTAATGACCCGTCGTGACAGAATGTTTACAAAGGCATGAATGGGTTAATGACCCGTCGTGACAGAATGTTTACACAGGCATGAATGGGTTAATGACCCGTCGTGACAGAATGTTTACACAGGCATGAATGGGTTAATGCCCCCTTACGGGACAACGTTGACGCAGGCGAAGAGAAAGCGTGACTCTTAACGCTCCGCCTCTTTCACGAACGTGGTGGACTCGTTGCCACACAAGCACTCCACAATACCCTGTAAATCGAACCCACTGTCTAAAAAACACAATAAAAAACTAAAAAAACTTCCTTTTTGCATGGAGGAAAAATGTCATGTCGCTTCCCTTGCCGCCTTGTCGCAACGTCAGAACCCTTTGGCTGGATTCAGGTTCTCGCTTCAACAGCGGAATTCCATGGAATTTTCCCTCTCACTGCATCGACAACCCCCCCCCCCCCCCCCCCCCACCACACACGCAACCAGATAATTTCACTTCAACTGTATTCTCTCGCCTGAGCAGAACGATTTCAATTTCTCTCTCGCCATGCACCTTCCTCAGAGTTCACCATCCGGTGAGCTCCGCCCTCACCACAAACACCTTGGTGAGTTGTCGACTTTAACCTTTAACCTTCATACTTCGCCACAGGTCGCCCTCTTCTGCCTCACAGCCTCTCGATGCAACCTACGTCTTATAATAATACAGAGGCGTCTGTCCCGCCGTCCGTGCCGCTGTCTGTCCCGCCGTCCGTGTCACTGTCTGTCCCGCCGTCCGTGTCGCTGTCTGTCCCGCCGTCCATGCCGCTGTCTGTCCCGCTGTCTGTCCCGCTGTCTGTCCCGCTGTCCGTCCCGCTGTCCGTCCCGCTGTCGGGACTGTGTGGAGAGGAAAGTTGCTGTGGGGGTTGTTGGGACATGAGGACGGTTTGTAGCTAAAGTGTGGGCGACGCCTCCCTGGCTGATTAAACCAATAATGCTAAAAAAAAAGTATAAAAAAGAAAAAAAGAAAAAAAGAAAAAGAAAAAAAGAAGAAGCCATGGAGTCTGGAATAAAGAGACGGTGAAATCAACCGAGTCTGGACTCATACACCAGCCATCCTTTAAAAAATAGTGAACACTTCGTAAGTACGTCCAAACTCGCTGCTATTTCGTGGATGAGCTGGCGAAACGTGTGCTAGCTGGCGATTTCGTGTGCATAAGCTGGCGGAATTTCGTGTGCATAAGCTGGCGGAATTTCGTGCGCATGAACGGGCCCGGAAATTAAAGGGGGTGCTTAAGTGCAATGTCCCTAGATCTGGGTGTACTGACCGACTGCCGTTATGGAAAATACATGTCCCTTAAGATCTGGGATGTATTCTGACCGACTCCAGCCGTTATGGAAAATACATGTCCCTTTGAAGATCTGGGTTGTATTCTGACCGACTCCAGCCGTTATGGAAAATACATGTCCCTTTGAAGATCTGGGTTGTATTCTGACCGACTCCAGCCATTATGGAAAATACATGTCCCTTTGAAGATCTGGGCTGTATTGTGACCGACACCAGCCGTTATGGAAAATACATGTCCCTTTGAAGATCTGGGTTGTATTCTGACCGACTCCAGCCGTTATGGAAAATACATGTCCCTTTGAAGATCTGGGCTGTATTGTGACCGACACCAGCCGTTATGGAAAATACATGTCCCTTTGAAGATCTGGGCTGTACTGTGACCGACACCAGCCGTTATGGAAAATACATGTCCCTTTGAAGATCTGGGTTGTATTCTGACCGACTCTAGCCGTTATGGAAAATACATGTCCCTTTGAAGATCTGGGCTGTATTGTGACCGACACCAGCCGTTATGGAAAATACATTTCCCTTTGAAAATCTGGGATGTATTGTGACCGACACCAGCCGTTAAAAAAACCTAAGAGGGGGCTTAATTTCTGCCCCCCCCCCCCCCCCCCCCCCCCCCCCCCCCCCCCCCCCCCCGGCTGGAATATAACGGGGGAGGGGGGGGGGTGCTGTATTGGAATATAGAGTACTATTAGTTTCATAATTACGTGCGTGTACATAGAAGAAAATGGCAGTGTAGGCGGACAGGGCATGACTGAAGAGAGAGAGAGCGGACCGCTGGTGACAGATTGAAGAGAGAGAGCGGACCGCTGGTGACAGATTGAAGAGAGAGAGCGGACCGCTGGTGACAGATTGAAGAGAGAGAGCGGACCGCTGGTGACAGAACACAGTCCGTCACAGGAGAGCAGGATAGGATTACAACACTGACAGAAACCGTTACCGTTTCATCGCAAAAATCCCACACACAATCACAGTACAATGAGATCCAAAGACATAAAAGATTCAAAAGAACGCTTATTTATCATGACACAGACACACAATCAGAAAATATGTTAGGCAATCCCCTTCGTCAAGCTACAAAACGACACTTAAACAACAGTTAAACGGTGAAACACGATGAAAACGGAGATGAGAAAGAAATAACTTATCTGTTTTTTGTTGAGTTGTTGCTTTCTTGTCCAGTGCTTGTAAGAATCACAGTAAAATGACATAAACAGAATACCCCCCCCCCCCCCCCGGCCCCTACACGCATCGCTGTGGACAACGTAAAAAGTAAAGTGACTTCAACAGGGCATCACCCACACACGCTTTTACTAGCTCCTACACATGGTACACGTATACACACACACACACACACACACACACAAACACACACACATATTATACATACAAATATATATATATATATATATATATATATATATATATATATATATATATATATATATATATTATATATATATATATATATTATATACATTTATACACAACATTAAATCAGTTGTCAGCTTTCAAGAAAGAGGAAAGTAGAACTATCTCTCTCTGTGTCTGTCTGTCTCTCTCTCTCTCCAGAGCTTCCCCCGCGCTGGGCAACCGCGGACGCAGAAATAGTTCCCTCTGCTGATACTCCAGAGCTATGTCAGCTTCCCTCCCTAAGGCCTGGGGTAGGTCAGTAAATAACCTTGCATGCTGTGCCTGCTGCCAGAAATAGCCTTTCCTCTTCTCCGTTCATTCAACTTCATTTTATTTCTCCGATTCTTCTTCAGTCGCAAAAATCTTGCGAGGTTATTCACTGACCTACTCCTGGCCTCAGAGAGGGCACCTGTCATAGCTCTGGAGTATCAGCAGAGGGAACAATTTCTGCGTCCGCGGATGCCCAGCGCGGGGAGCTGCAGCAGGAGTCAGTGAGTGCTGGGTGTCAAGGCCCCGTCCACCGGCCTGGGTCACCTCCGGTCCAGCAGCTAAAAGAATCCCTCCTTCAGCTTAAGGCTTATTATTACTGCACATCGCCACAATACGCTTAGAGAGAGAGAGAGAGAGAGAGAGAGAGAGAGAGAGAGAGAGAGAGAGAGAGAGAGAGAGAGAGAGAGAGAGAGAGAGAGAGAGAGAAAAGTTCGTGTAAATGACACGAGTCAGAGATGATGTGTTCTGATCACGCCAGTACTCATTTAACAGGCAGAAAATGGAGGTGACAACGGGGAGAAAGAAAAACTGCTCCAATCCCCAGTAAGTCTGTGTCAACCTTCAGGACCCGACTAAACCTGTGCCACAAGAGGATCGGGGCCAATGAAGCGGAGTGAATCCAGTCGTTAGGCAAAAACACACCAAGCTGCGGGCCCACCCAGCCTTCGCTTGAGAAGAGGGAGAGAGGGGGGGGGGGGGGGGGGGGGGAGGGAGGGGCACGCTCCACACCTGTGGGGTCTTACAACAAGGGGCCGGAATTTCTCCATCGCTGGGAGGGGGGGAGGGGGGTGTCAATGAGGCGGAAGAGACCGAGACGACCGGAGACCACACGAGACGACGAGTGCGGCGGAAGAGACCCGGGCGACCAGCGACCACACGAGACGACCAGTGAGGCGGAAGAGACCGAGACGACCGGAGACCACACGAGACGACGAGTGCGGCGGAAGAGACCCGGGCGACCAGCGACCACACGAGACGACCAGTGAGGCGGAAGAGACCGAGACGACCGGAGACCACACGAGACGACGAGTGCGGCGGAAGAGCCCCGGGCACCAGCGACCACACGAGACGACCAGTTGAGGCGGAAGAGACCGAGACGACCGGAGACCACACGAGACGACGAGTGCGGCGGAAGAGACCCGGGCGACAAGCGACCACACGGCTCTGATGGAGCGACCACGGAGAGCGTGCGGTCCGGTGGACACGTCTTGGGCCAGTGAGGTGTGAGAGACCGGGACAGCAGACAATGCTACACACATCCCCATCTTCCAGCAAGTGACTGCTGTGAGGCTGTGTGCGAACCAACTAAAAGACAGTTTCACTGATACGAAAGCTGGTCAAATATACGAAAGCTGGTCAAATATACGAAAGCTGGTCAAATCTAGCGCACAAACGTGCAGCAGGAAGTAGAGTTAAAACTGCTTTGCTAGCAGCTGCGCTCGGTAGGCACGTGGCAAATGCCATAAACACTGAGGAGAGTAAGACAACAAGGTGGGAGAGAGCGGCAAGCAGCTTTGTGATCTCCGTAACACTTTCACCACGGCCTGCCTGCTCTGCTGCAATGTAAAGTCTGCCGTCTTTCACCTCTTCTTCTAAACCTCCGCTACATGCAAGGAAATAATGACAGAGAAAACTCAGGTGCGAAAATGTGAAACGTTATTGCCAAAGTCGGAAATAAAACAAAGGCGACTGAAGCGACATTTCAACTCAACGTGGCGACAATGGAATCGAGAAAGAACAAGAAACATTAGGTGAAATTGAATCAGGATTGGCTTGAAAATTGCATCACTACACACACACACGCACGCACGCACGCACGCACGCACTCCACACACACACGCACTCTCTCTCTTGCTTCGGGTCATTTATTCTCTTGTTCGGTTTTCCTGCCTTTCCATATGCATGTAGTTATAATACTGGTAGCATTAAACCCACATTGTGGGCGCTGTTATATAATAATAATAATAAGAATAAGAATAAGAATAAGAATGTTAATTTCTTAAGGGCAACCCCTGAAAGCTCCAATCACCTGACAATACAGCAGGAAGGGGCAAGATTGCACTAAACTTACGTAATCTCTCTCTCTCCCCCCCCCCCCCCCCCCCCACTCCATAACTACAGAGACTCTTCATTTCCTTACACCCCCTCACCCACCCACCCCACCCCCCGGCCAACCTCCAAGTTTTTGTCTCCTGTTACTACTGTTTGGCGAAATCAGTGCAATGTGTGCTTAAGAATCAATGTTTCCGATGTTATTTTAAGCGCAGTTCAGTCAGACAGCATTGTTTTATTACCTGTGTGTATAGTAAGAATATGTGTGTGTGTGTGTGTGTGTGTGTGTGTGTGTGTGTGTGTGTGTTTGTGTGTGTGTGTGTGTGTGCGTGTGCGTGTGTGTGCACGCACGCGCGCTTTTGTGATTGTGCGTGTGGGACGAGCGTACGTGCTTACTAGGTCTTGTGTGTGTGTGTGTGTGTGTGTGTGTGTGTGTGTGTGTGTGTGTGTGTGTGTGTGTGTGTGTGTGTGTGTGTGTGTGTGTGTGTTGTTTCTGAGTATTTTTGTTGTTGTTGTTGTTGTTGTTGTTTGTTTTAGTTTTTGTTCGAGTTCTTTTTTTCTTTTCTTTTTGTTGTTGTTTCTTTAATTTTCAGCAGACAACATAGCAGACACACAGTATCAGTAGAAATCTGTAGAAATGTAGAGCAAAGATCGATGACTTCTAAACAGATCATCAGAAAGCATAAAGACAGGAGAAAATAGGCGGCACAGCCACCAGCACGTGCAGCATGTCGAACTACAACCGAGCCAAACAAAGCACACTGGGAGAAAAACGTAAATACCACCAGTCACCCTACGCTGGGACGGGACAGAGGGAGGCAGGGAGGGGACGGGACAGAGGGAGGCAGGGAGGGAGGCAGGGAGGGGACGGGACAGAGGGAGGCAGGGAGGTGGGGTGGGGTGGGGGGGAGTATAAGAGTGCTATCTGTCAAGTGTGTGTCAGTAAGTTACCACGAAAGGCCTTAATAACAAAGTCAAATACAAATAAACGACTCATGAAAAGACTGAACTGTACAGCGCCCAGTCAGCACAAACTGGCTGTGCCTGCTGTTTACAACGTAATGTAATGTTTCTCCACAACAAACCTACTCTTCACACATCTGACGAAACATTTACGTGTGGGTGAAAACGTACTTAGAATAATGGATTTGTGTGTTCTTATAGCTATCAATGACCATGCTTACTTTACTGTCCAAAACAACAAGTTCTTCAAAAATATTATATTAGTACAATGTGTGAAGTTGGTATGAAGCCATCCCCGTACATAAAGCCAATAGTTGGATTTTGGGACAGTCCCAAAACATGTGTAATAATGTCTCTTCAGCATCTGTGCAGAAGACACAGACAGGGGAATCTACAAGCTATCGCTGGAATAAGAAGTGGGCAGTGGGTAGTAAGTTATATAACAATTTGTACTGAAACTATCTAATGCTGGACTCTTTGTAGTCCTGCAGATTTGACCCAGAATTGCCTTGGTATCAACTTCAACTGCAACAATTCTGCTCCGTTTTTTTGTGCACTTTGGTGTATCACTACTTCTTGGGAAGACAGGGAGGGATAAATATATTTCTAGTAGATTTGTACAACTATTTCTACACAAATGCAGCATCAATAACCAAATTCCCGTTTACATCCAGACCCAATACACAAATGCATCACCAATAACAAAAATTCCCTGTTACATCCAGACCCAATCTTCTCGAACAACAACAGTCAGTACCCCTTTATACAACAAAATGTCCCGTCAGTATCCCTTCATACAACAAAATGCCCAGTCAGTACCCCTTCATACAACAAAACGGTCAGTCAGTACACCTTCATACAACAAAACGGTCAGTCAGTACCCCTTCATACAACAAAGCAGTCAGTCAGTACCCCTTCATACAACAAAATGCCCAGTCAGTACCCCTTCATACAACAAAACGGTCAGTCAGTACCCCTTCATACAACAAAACGGTCAGTCAGTACCCCTTCATACAACAAAATGCCCAGTCAGTACCCCTTCATACAACAAAACGGTCAGTCAGTACCCCTTCATACAACAAAACGGCCAGTCATTTTGCTTTAAAGTCATCGTGCTAAAGGTGTCCGTGTGAACCAAAAAACTGTCCCAGGGAAACAGTGACACGGTCTGTCTGAAATGTCCTACAATAAATAACCTACAACTGTCGTCTCATGAGATTGCTTCAATACTTCAGAAGACAGTGTATAAAGAACTTGAAGAAAGTCATACATACCCCCCTTTTCTTCTGTTATAATGTAGACAGTCTAACTGTGTGATACATACCCCCCTTTTCTTCTGTTATAATGTAGACAGTCTAACTGTGTGATACATACCCCCCTTTTCTTCTGTTATAATGTAGATAGTCTAACTGAAATCATCATTTTTCATCGACTTTCATTCTCTGCTTTTACTTAGTTGTTTTTCAGCTGCTGGAATGTGTAGACCTATTTTCGTTCTTCTATGCTTATTTCACTGAAAGTGAGCTTATAAGCTGGTGTTTTATACATTTTCGTGTATGTACTAATTCTCTCACTCTCTTCTCCTCTGTTTCTTTCCTATGTTGTTTTTCTATTTCCTTTTAGCATACACGCATGCAGGAGAATATAACCCGTTGTTATAAATGGGCGTGGGCTGGATGTAAAAATAAAACCTTAGTCTAACAAGTCTAATTTACTGTCAAATAATGTCCTCTCTCTCTCTCGCTCCGTTTTTCATGCTGTTGTTTTTCTATTTCTTCTTAGCATACATGCACGCAGAAGAATATGTAGACTCGTTGAGGGTGGATTTAAAAAGAACCCGATTCTAACAAGTCCAATTTATTGTCTTCTCTCTCTCTCTCTCTCTCTCTCTCTCTCTCTCTCTCTCTCTCCTCTCTCTCCAAGAAGTTCATTCACAGTGAAGTGGAGTTATTCGGCTGAAGAAATATCGATATTACGGTTGTTACAGTGTTTGGTTTTGGCGGAGGAAATCAGTTTGTGGACTTTTGGCTTTTCTTGTTGATAAATGTGTGTGTGGACAGTGAGTTTCCTGGAACGCCATCGACGTTGTGTCGGCCTGACTGATTTCAGGCGTGTTCCGAGGTGCGTACGGGTGAGCCGGTTTGGCCTAGCGGTAAGGCGTTAGGCTTGTAAGCGGAAGGACCTGGGTTCGAATCCGCTTCGGCTCTCCTTTCTCTTCCAAAATTGTGGTCCGTGGACCCTCTCTTGTTTGTGACTTTGTCCCTCACAATTAACATAACATTAAAATGGCTCCCATCGCTGCCCGTCTTAATGCAGGAATCATCGTGGTGGTGACTGCGTAGCGATAGGTATATAATCTCCCTCTTCCCCCCACCTCCATACCTTCTTCCTCCCTTCTCCCCGTCCCTAATAAGCCTCGTGCTTTCTGTGGACGTTAAGCACCCTGTTTACTTAGACGCGTGGTGGCGGGCGCATGCTGATCTAAGAGCCGGCAGACAGCGGAGCTGTAAGGTGAGGCCGGATCAGAGGAAGGTGGTGCGAAGGAGAGACGCTGGGCAGCGTCAGAGCCAAACTCGTTTCTCTTCATGGTTTAGCGTTTGCGACGGACGACGAGACGTGACTTCCGAAGAGGTTTAGAGAGGTTAAGACAGGCGAGGACGGCTTTGTGGTCAACATAGTTCAGGAGCTGTGTGAGAGTCGAGGTGGACGTCCTGGACTGTCCGTCCTAACGAGCCTTCTGGTTTCCGTGGACGTAAAGAACTATTGCACCGTGCTTCGGCATTGGTCACAACTTGTCCCTAATATGTCAACTGACATCTGAGGACATTAAGCATCACTTCACCTTTGTGGTCAGATTCTATCTGGTCAGTGACAGAGACAGAGGAGACGAGTTGTCAGATTCGCGGGCAATGAGCCAATCCATGATGTGGCCGGATCAGTGAGTGGGTTCAAGGACCAACCGAAAAAGGTTGTTGTTGTTGAGTACTTTGGATGCGGTTTGTGTCACTGGAATTCAAGTTGTCAAGATGGAAACTGAAATCGCATAGCAAGAGAATTTGCTAGGACTGAGGCTGCAGTGTTCAAGGAGAGCAGAAAATTCTTCATGAAAGAGTGAAGCTGTGAGTTTGTTTTGTCGGCCGGGAGGAGGTGGGTAAGAGAGCAGACAATTCTTCATGAAAGAGTGAAGCTGTGAGTTTGTTTTGTCGGCCGGGAGGAGGTGGGTACAGGCACGTGAAGATGAGAGATGGCCGGCTTGCTTGAAAATACGTTTGACTGACGTTTGACTGACGTTTGACTGACGTTTGACTGACGTTTGACTGACTCAAGGATCGAACGGCGAAGGGCGAGCTTCGGGGAAAGAGAGAAGAGGATGGAGGATGTCCTTGTTGATGACGGCAATGCCGCCGCCTCTTGAAAGACGAGAAAAAGATCGGAGTGTGAAGCCAGGAGGAGTCAGCTGTTTGCATTTGGATTCATGACCATGTTGGTTTAACCAGGTTTCAGTAATAAAGACGATGTCAAGACCATGTTGAAGAACGTAATCTGAAACTGAGTCGGTCTTTTCATCAGGGCACGCGGACTGGGCGTTAAACAGGTCTGTAAGTACAGCAGCTAGAAACGGCTGCCGTCATTCATTCACAATCCCATGCCACAAGAGCGCAGTGAGTCTGCTCGACAGCAGAGAATATTGCTATATCAAACAGAAGAGAGAGAGAGAGCAAGCGAGAGAGAGAGCGAGAGAGAGAGAGAGCGAGAGAGAGAGAGAGGGGGGAGAGAGAGAGGGAGAGAGAGGGAGAGAGAGAGAGAGAGGGGGAGAGAGAGGGGAGAGAGAGGGGGGAGAGAGAGGGAGAGAGAGAAAGAGAAGGAGAGAGAGAGAGAGAGGGAGGGAGAGAGACGGAGGGAGAGAGAGAGAAGGAGAGAGAGGGGGAGAGAGAGAGAGGGAGGGAGAGAGAGAGGGAGGGAGAGAGAGAGAGAGAGAGAGAGAGAGAGAGAGAGAGAGAGAGAGAGAGAGAGAGAGAGAGAGCCGCGGGGCCCGCCACTGACATTCGATAGTGTTGGGGACGTTGCGACAATTGCAGTCTTTTGTTGACGGTTAAAGGCCTGTGCCACGGCGCCTACTAAGTAAGGGACTTAACAGTAATTACAGACCTCCGCGAAAGATGAATGGCCTACCATGGCCCCTTGGCAAGTCAGAGACAAAGAAATAACATTGTTTAATAGTCCTCTAACCGGCTGCACGCAGGCCGACAGCACAGCCACCGAGGGGGCGTGGCATTTCATGCAGGATGTCGGGCTGGAGAAAGTTTTTAAAATCAAAATCTTTCCATTCACAGAAATGAAGCAAGTTCCATTTATATCTTACACATTTTGATACCGCCTTGTTAAGGATTTATTACTGCATTTAATAAAATGACATTTGTCTGAGAGATTTATTATCAGTTCCTAAAAATGTTATTCTGACTAGAAGTCAGTAACGACTGACCCATCTCATTCTGCCATCTTCTAAACAGAAAACTACCAATCGGACAGGAAATATCTTTTTTTGAAATCACTATTTTTGCAACCAGTCATTGGAGAAAAGAAAAGGAGGGGGAAAAGAAGGGCAGGGGCGGAGGGGGGGGAGGGTTGGAGAGGAAAAAGAAGAAGAAGAAGATAATAATAATAATAAAACACGAAGAAGAAAAAGAAAAGAAAAGTTTTTTTTTTTTTTTTTTAAGAGGGAGCGTGATAGCTCAGTGGGTAGTGTCCGCCCCAAAAGCAAGGTGCAATACTAACGCGGGTTCGAGTCCCCGGTGCGGCAAGGGATTTATCTCCCACGGTCAGCTTTCAGTGCAGACTCTCTGACGGTGTCCGTACAGCCCCCGTGTGCAGTCGCCTGCATCGACATTATTTTGTGCGAACGTTAAAAATCCCCAACACTGTTCCGTTCCGTGTTTGGACCCAGGAAACCACTGCCTACACTCTCAGCAATGGGTAGCGCTGCTCTTGGACACAGGACAACACTGCCTACACTCTCAGCAATGGGTAGCGCTGCTCTTGGACACAGGACAACACTGCATACACTCTCAGCAATGGGTAGCGCTGCTCTTGGACACAGGACAACACTGCCTACACTCTCAGCAATGGGTAGCGCTGCTCTTGGACACTGGACAACACTGCCTACACTCTCAGCAATGGGTAGCGCTGCTCTTGCCGCTGCTCTGTCTTAAGCCCGTTCTTAATTTGGGCGAACATTTGTTCGCGAACATAGTTGGGAGTATTCGGCGAATACAGTTGGTTCTTAACTGGGCGAACTTTTGCTTCGCGAGTATAGTTCGGAGTATTCGCCGAACTGCGACGAAGCTATATTCGGGGTCCAAAAAGCTTCGCTCAACATGTTCTGGGAACATTCGCCCAGTTCGACGAACCTTGTCTCTGATTGGCCGACAGCAGAGCTCTCCTGTGGATGAGAAATAAAAATGGATGACGGTGTCGCTAGGTACTTCATTCGCCTCGGAGGGATTTTTTTATTTTATTTGTTAACTTGTGGGAGGCGCAGCCTTGTCTCTGGGACCCAGAATGACATAGTAGTTAACTGAATTATCCTGTGAGGGATGATTAAAGTATACTGACTTGGCGTGACTTGACTTTAGCCTACATTTTGGATCATGCTGTCTGCTGCGCGTCTACCGCAAGTTCGGATCGAAACTTGCATCTCATTACAAGCCAGTTAAGAACGAAGTATAGTTCGTCGAACTGTCCGAACCATGTTCGGCGAAGTAAAAGTTCAATTAAGAAACGAATCATAGTTGGTCGAACTGTCCGAAGTATGTTCGGCGAACAAACACTTCGCCCGGTTAAGACAACTGGAATTTCCCACAAGGGACACTGAAGTACTAATCTAAATATATCGTGAAAGTAAGCACACAGGAGATGACTGTGTGGCCTGTATCCGCCAGTCACTGTGTTCTTGACCATCGTCCAGCCCAAATTGCTGCACTTATTGCAGTGACCAACGTCCAGCCCAGATTGCTGCACTTGCTGCAGTGACCAACGTCCAGCCCAAATTGCTGCACTTGTTGCAGTGACCATCGTCCAGCCCAAATTGCTGCACTTATTGCAGCGACCAACGTCCAGCCCAAATTGCTGCACTTATTGTAGTGACCATCGTCCAGCCCAAATTGCTGCACTTGTTGCAGTGACATACACACGACTGGACTAGAATCCTGAGCTTTCTAATGTTTTAATAGAACGCCTGTGAGAAGAAAAAACAACAATAACTGGCTTTTTGTTAACATTTCCTGAGCAAGTGAAAATAAGTATGTAAGTGAAACACTAACGGCGTTAGAGGTCGACTTGGACAGCAGAACCCCCGTCATTAAAGTCAGCCACAGCCCTATCCAACTACCGGTGCCACCGCCACCCCCCCCCCCCCCCCCCCCCCCCCCCACCCCCCACCCCCACCCACCACCCCACCCCTAAAATACAAATGGAAAAGAAGAAGAAGAAGAAGAAGAAGAAGGGGGGGGGGGTGAACTAATCAGGCGCAAGACGGAAGGTAGAGACTTGCTCCAGTGGTGACGGGGAGCAAAGTCCAGGCGGTGTTTAACTTCGGTACAAACGACGCGAGAGAACGGCGCTGTCCGAAACGCCTGCTAATTGGACCGGGGAACAAACACGTCTGCCAGCTTCAAGCGGCTTGCATTTCTTAGACTGCATGCACAGCGAAAAAAGAAATTGCACGGCGACAAAAGATGGCTGCAGCGCCACTCCAAGAGAGCAAGAGGACTAAGGCCGTGAGCGGACGTCAGCAGGCAGGGGGCGCTGTCGTCGCATGTTGACGTTACTTCTGTTAGCTCGCTCCTCCGCTTTGGGTGGCAATTATCACGACAGCGTGCGATTTGTATGTATGCAGAACTATACTTACGAAATAACTGTAACATCATTTTAAGATCCCTCTCTGCCCCATCGCTTCCCCCCCCCCCCCCTCTCTCTCGTCCTGGGGAGACCAGTCCCCCCTCCCCCCGTCCCCTCTCTCTCGTCCTGGGGAGACCAGTCCCCCCTCCGCCCCCCCCCCACCCCTTCACTCTGTTCCCCCCCCCCCCCCCCCCCACGTGCTGTTGACGAGACGTGAAAACCCACAAACTCTCTCTTCCTCCGCAAATAATCACCTAGCGCGCGCGCGCGCGTGCACACACACACACACACACACACACACACACACACACACACACACACACACACACACACACACACACACAAACACACAGCGCGCGTAGCACAGTACTAAGTATTATACCAAAATAAAATTAATTGTTCAGAAATCCAGATCTTCGGAACGTCGGACTTAAAAAGGAGTACTTAAATTATCCTCACCGACTTCCTTTGACGTCACAACTCCACTCCCATCCAACATCCCTTCGCTACCCCTGCCCCCCCCCCCCCCCTTCCCCCTACCCCCACCGACCCACCCATCCTCCCCCCGCCTCCTGCAAGTCTGCGACCCCATAGCCAGAGGGGGTGGGAGGATTAATTTCACTCGGAATTATGAGGCGCTAATGAGGTATGTATCCATTATCCGGAGCTGCCCGGCTCCATGGCTGCCCCCTGCAGATAAACGAGGGGACGTAACCTTCCGACCCCTGCTTAGCTCCCCTGATGAGCTGGCTTGTGTTTCTGGCACCGGACACTCTCTCCCTAATCACCGGGCCTCTGGCTCAGGAAGCGTGTTAGGCGGGGGAGACCGGTTGGCGTGAAACGGGATAGCCAGAGACAGAGGACAAGGTATGATCAATAGCCAGCCAACCGCATCAGGGCACAGCAAGACACACTTCATCCTGTCACCAACCAGAGTCTGATGCACTGCCCTGTAACACAATTCATCCTGTCACCAACACGAGTCTGATGCACTGCCCTGTAACACAATTCATCCTGTCACCAACACGAGTCTGATGCACTGCCCTGTAACACAACTCATCCTGTCACCAACAAGACTCTGATGCACTGCCCTGTAACACAATTCATCCTGTCACCAACCAGAGTCTGATGCACTGAGGGGTGGGGGGGGGGGGGGGGGGTCGTGCATCCACAGACATAGCTCCACCACTTCATTTCGCTACAAGCATTCTGACCAGGCAACAAAGTTCAATAAACCGAACGCAACAGATGCTGTTCTGATCGTGTCCGTTTACGTCCACGATTGAGTCCACTTCTCTGTAGCCCTTACACACAGCGTGGACTCAGTCCATCAAGAACTGCCCAGTGACTGAGGTGCTTAGTTCTGGCACTTGACGTCACGAAAAGCCACCAGAACAAAAGAAAGAAAAGAAAAGAAAAAACTTTCAGATTCCGTTGTAATTTTTATCGATCAAAGTCGTCGAAACAGGCGTGAGAGTGTAACGCTCAATGAAGAGTATTTACAACGCTAAGCTTGAATGTTCTCACTTAAACTGTCTCCGAGAAAGAGCCACCGTCAAACGGTTTGCCAAACCCGGAAACGGCCAAATGGTCTCCCCTTAACGGCTGAGGGAGAAGTAATTACGCTGTTGTTCCCACAGCGATAGAAACCCCATCAACGCTGGGAACAGTTCAATGGTTGGACAGCGCCGCTCACTGGTTGCTGCTTGTCCTCAAGGAAAATGGTGGTCTGGGGCAGGAGGTGGGGGGGGGGGGGGGGGGGGGGGGAGGGGAGGAGGGGAGGGGCTGAGGGTGGAGGGATGGAGGAGAACCCATATATACAATCTACACACCTGTCATTATTACTTCTTCGGTTTCCACTATTGTGAACGTGGTTAAGCCCGTTCTTAATTGGGCGAACTTCTACTTCGCGAACCTAGTTCGGGGTATTCGCTCAACATGTTCTGGGAATATTCGCCCAGTTCAGCGAACCCTGCCTCTGATTGGTTGAGACCAAAGACAGCTCTCCTGTGGATGAGGAAGAAAGAAAGAAAATGGGTGACGGTGTCGATACTTCGGAGGGAGCTGACCTGTTTGTTCACTTGTGGGAGGCGTAGCCTTGTCTCTGGGACCCAGAATGATATAGTCGTTAGTTGAATTACTCTGTGAGGGATGATTCAAATATATTAGCTTGACTTTAGCTTACATTTTGGACCATGTTGTCTGCTACGCATCTGCCGCAAGTTCGGGCCGAAGCTTGCAGCTCATTATGAGCCAGTTGAGAACGAAGTATAGTTCGTAGAAGGGGAGGAATTTAATTTCTGCGTCCGCAGTATCCGACGCGTGGCCCGGCTAGGGAAGGCACGCGCCGTGGTGGCAGCGGGCGACGCGAGTGACGCGCAGTGAGGACGGCGACACGACAGTCACGCGCGCCGCCCTTTGGACCACGTGACTGGTCAAAGATGGATGGCTCCGGACAGCGCCTGCAATTGGAATCGCCTTACCTCTTTCCGGAGAAGATTACTGTCAGCGCTCCCTGTTCCGCCCCCTGCTCACGCCGGTGGCGCGGCCGGATGAATCGTTTCGCTGCAGACCTTCGCCCCGGCGCCAGACGATGAATTATGACCGAAATGGGATTCCATACACAACGGGAGCGGTCCGAGTAGTATGATGGATGGCTACCCGATTGTGTCATATTAGTGCGATCAGCGAAACCGCTCACGTTTAGAAAAAGGGTTTTAACGCTTCAGTCTGTGGCACTGGCGACTGGAATACGGAAGTCGGTTGAATTGACAGCACATGCGCGCGTTTTCGTTCTGTCCTCATGTACAGAGTGTGCGCCTTTGTTTGCGGCATTCTGACTCATAAATGTACATCCTCTGTGTATGAAACACGGGCATCCTTCTTCTGGTCGAAGTATTTGTTTTGGTCTATTGTTTCTGGATGTGTTTCAGAGACAGACAGAGAGACAGAGAGACAGAACAGACGAGACAGACACACACACACACACACACACACACACACACACACACACACACACACACACACACACACACACACGCACTGACGCACGCTCAGATAGAGACAGACAGACAGACAGACAAACAGAGAAGAAAAGAGTGGATGGGGGGGGGGGGGGGGGGGATAAAGTGAAGCTAACAAGAAAGTAAGTTACAAATCACCACAAACACTCACTAAACTGTTTTGATGCGTGTGAAAAGAGTGATAACGACTGAAATCCACCTCCCCGCAGACCGATAACAGCTACCCCGCCAGGCAAAGCAATCGTAGGAAGAGCCGCGGAGCGCCTCCGGCCCGGGGGGCCGCGGTCATGGCGGTAAGACAGGAGCGGGAAGGCCCAGGCCACAGTCCCCGCGCCATGGCGGCTACAGATTGAAGTGCAGCGGCACGTGCCGGGGACAGCGCGCGGTGGACAGTAATTGGTTCCTGCAGGACCCCCAGCCAAACGTGCAGTCACCCGGCGGAGCGCCGCCAAGGACGAGTGTGAAGTAAGCCACAGCCAGTTACACACTGACAGCCACAGGGCTGCAAACAATAACAAGTACTTCCAAACGACGGGAAGTCACCAGTGATGGGGGTGAGAGAGAGAGAGAGAGAGAGAGAGAGAGAGAGAGAGAGAGAGAGAGAGAGAGAGAGAGAGAGAGAGAGAGAGAGACTGCTTGAATTTTATTTCTCAACGGCGAAGATACTAGCACAAAGGCCAACTAACGTACGTACAAATCTGCTGTTCCTGAAGAACGATTACTAATCAAGCAAATGAACACAACACTAATAAGAGAGAGAGAGAGAGAGAGAGAGAGAGAGAGAGGGGCGGACAGACAGGGTGGAATTTAATCATTTGGACTTGAGGTACAAGTCGATACAAATTAGGAGACGATTTGGCGCTGAGCAGCCTGCAGACAGATGGGCAGTCTAACACCATGCATGCCAGTGACTAGACAATGCCAGTGTAAAGGGTTAATTGAGGTCAGCTCTACTGATTGGACAATGCCAGTGTACAGGGTTAATGGAGGTCAACTCTACTTAGAGTTTACAGGTTAATGGAAATCAACTCTACTGACTGGACAACGCCAGTGTACAGGGTTAATGGAGGTCAACTCTACTGATTGGATAACGCCAGTGTACAGGGTTAATGGAGGTCAACTGTACTCAATAGGACAATGCCAGTGTACAGGGTTAATGGAGGTCAACTGTACTCAATTGGACAATGCCAGTGTACAGGGTTAATGGCGGACAACTCTACTGATTGGACAAGGCCAGTGTACAGAGCTAATGGCGGTCAACTCTACTGATTGGACAAGGCCAGTGTACAGAGCTAATGGCGGTCAACTCTACTCATATGGACAATGCCAGTGCACAGGGTTAAGTGAAGGTCAACTCTACTGACTGGACAATGCCAGTGTACGGGGTTAAGTGAAGGTCAACTCTACTGACTGGACAATGCCAGTGTACGGGGTCAAGTGAAGGTCAACTGTACTCAGGTGGACAACGCTGTGCTCGTGCTTTGGACAGCAACCAGCAGAATGCCAGACATGCCAGCCGCTGAGTGACATGCTGCACGAAATTCTCTCTCTCTCTCTCTGGTCAGTATACCATATAACTGTTGCAGTTTATCAAGGCAAGCTTGCATGACAAGGCCATTTTGTCCGTGCGCGTGTACTGCTGATTTAGCAGGTACAGACGGCACAGACTACCTACAGTGGTCATCCTTAGGTGTGCGTGTACTGCTGATTTAGCAGGTACAGACGGCACAGACTACCTACAGTGGTCATCCTTAGGTGTGCGTGTACTGCTGATTTAGCAGGTACAGACGGCACAGACTACCTACAGTGGTCATCCTTAGGTGTGCGTGTACTGCTGATTTAGCAGGTACAGACGGCACAGACTACCTACAGTGGTCATCCTTAGGTGTGCGTGTACTGCTGATTTAGCAGGTACAGACTGCTGATTTAGCAGGTACAGACGGCACAGACTACCTACAGTGGACATCCTTAGGCGTGCGTGTACTGCTAAACATTCTTAATTAATTTTTATCTCCATAACCCACTTTGTTGTTTAAAAACATCCACATAAACAGCAGGTTTGAGAAGGCTAGTTCCTTTCATCCCAATTCCTACAGGTGTCTATGGCGGCGTCACGAAAAGCCGGCATGCCTTGGGAAACAGCTTTCCTAGTTCGAAGATGAAGCTAAACGGCAGCCAAGAACCCATGGACCTGCAATTTGTACAGGTCCATGCCAGAAGGGGACAGAAGCAAGGCAGACCACTCTGTGGTCCATTCCCCACAGACAGGAAACCGCTGTGTCCACATCTTACTCTCTTTCTGCTTCCGGCTTCTTTCCTCTTTCTTCTAACGGTCTTTGTGCTTTGCAACGGTACGCTTCCAGCTGTTGTTGGAAGGAATTACGGTGACACCTCACACACTTCCTACGCTGGACCTGTTGAACAGGAGGGGGAGGGAGTTAGTTTAGAGTTCTAACGCCCAGTCAAGTGCAGACGGACAGCTCGGGGTGAACAAACACTAACCCTACCACACAGTCCAAAGTAAATAACGTGCTGTTTACGCCCAGTCAACCAGTACGGTTACATCAGGGCGATACACAGCGGGGCTGAACACAGCGGGGCTGAACACAGCGGGCCAATGGCAGGTGGCACTCAGCGTCCACGGTGACGTAACTCCTACGCTGTTTTCAAATACAGGATAATGGAGGAAGCTTGTCACGCCGCGATGTCTGTCTGGGTAAGATTCAATCTGCAGACGGACATGCAGCGTGTGGTAAGTGTTATATATATGTATGGTTATATCTATGTAGGACGATTCAATCTGCAGACGGACATGCAGCGTGTGGTAATAGTCTTATATACATATATTGTTACACGCATTAAAAGGCTATATATATGGTTATATTTATGTAGGACGTGAGCCGGTTTGGCCCAGCGGTAAGGCGTTAGGCTGGTAAGCGGAAGGGCCTCGGTTCGATACCGCTTCGGCTCTCCTTTCTCTTCAAAAAGGTTGTGGTTTGTGGACACTGTCCTGTGACTTTGTCCATCACTTCCTACTGAAACATTAAAATGGCTCTCATCGTTGCCCATCTTAATGCAGAAGTCATTCTGGTGGTGACAGTGTAGCGATACGTAATCATCTCCCCCCCCCCCCCCCCCCACCTCCATACTCCCTTCCGCCCTTCTCCCCGTCCCTAATAAGCCGTACGGTTTCTGTGGACGTTAAGCACCTTGTTTACTTACTGACTATGTAGGACGATTCAATCTGCAGACGGACATGCAGCGTGTGGTGATGGTTATATCTAGGTCAGACTGACGAGTTCGTTACTTCTGGAGTTTTAACGGCACAGAATCCCCCAGGACAACAGTGCGGTTTTAAACGAGACTTTCCAAACACCTCTACGTCAGTGAGTTTTTGTTGCTTAACGTCCACGGAGGCAAGAAGGCCGGGGACGAGTGGAAAAAGGGGGACCGAAGAGTGAAACCTCGAAACAGGAACCAACCCGGAAGACCGAGGCTGCCGTGGACCGCCGCCACGCAAATGTTGTTCCAACTGCTATGCAGAACACAGTCGCAAAGACAATGTCCGTAGCTCCGCCGTTGGGAAACAACTGAAGCAAAAGTTGTCCAACTCTCTCTCTAGCCCAGCACCACCTCCCTGCTCTTGATCTCTTCTGGGCTAGCTTCTTCGTGAGAGTCCAGCTCACCTCCCTCCTCTTGATCTCACCTGGACTCTGACCTCTACGTCAGGGAGAGAGAACAACAACATGGCATGATGTCACAAAGGTACACTCATACAGCGCCCACCCTACGTCAGGGAGAGACATGGCATGATGTCTCAAAGGTACACTCATACAGCACCCGCCCTACGGTCCCAGGTGCTCTACAATGAAAATCATCCCTACAGGTTTACAATGAAAACCATCCCTATAGGTCTACAATGAAAAGCATCCCTGCAGGTCTGCAATGAAAACCATCCCTACAGGTCTACAATGAAAAACATCCCTACAGGTCTACAATGAAAACCATCCCTACAGGTCTACAATGAAAAACATCCCTACAGGTCTACAATGAAAACCATCCCTACAGGTCTACAATGAAAAACCATCCCTACAGGTCTACAATGAAAACCATCCCTACAGGTCTACAATGAAAACCATCCCTACAGGTCTACAATGAAAACCATCCCTACAGGTCTACAATGAAAAACGGTTGGCTCGCAGCTCTGAAAACAGCACAACACACACACACACACACACACACACACACACACACACACACACAACACACACACACACACACACACACACAGGCTGGACTAGTACGATACACATTCTGTTTAGAAAAATAAAAGAATTCCTATGAAATCAGCCGAGGATGACAACAGTTGTCATAGTTGAGAGGTTATAGACGGACCTACGACAGAGGTCCTTTGACGCATCTGATGGGTCGCATATATTTGATAAAGAGCGGAAGAGAGAGAGGGGGGGAGAGAGAGAGAGAGAGAGTTGGGGGGGGGGGGGAGGACGAGACAGAAGGGCATTGGGGGGCACGAACTACACGCATTAAAAGGCTATCTCGTTATCCGTTGATAGGAACTGACACTGACACCACAGCAAGCCAAAAATAAAGAAATGAAAAGAAAAAGAAGAAGAAAAAGATGATATGAATTAGTTCTGCGATTTTAAGGCCCAGTCAACGGTACAGGGTCACCTGGTGTTGATTGAAGTAATTACGTTGTGCATCTCCGTGTCACATTGTGCATGTGCATCTCCGTGTCACGTTGTGCATCTCCGCGTCACGTTGTGTATCTCCGTGTCACGTTGTGCATCTCCGTGTCACACTGTGCATCTCCGTGTCACGTTGTGCATCTCCGTGTCACGTTGTGCATCTCCGTGTCACGTTGTCCATCTCCGTGTCACGTTGCCCATCTCCGTGTCACGTTGTGCATCTCCGTGTCACGTTGTGCATCTCCGTGTCACGTTGTCCATCACCGTGTCACGTTGTCCATCACCGTGTCACGTTGTGCATCACCGTGTCACGTTGTGCATCTCCGTGTCACGTTGTCCATCTCCGTGTCACGTTGTGCATCTCCGTGTCACGTTGTCCATCTCCGTGTCACGTTGTCCATCTCCGTGTCACGTTGTCCATCACCGTGTCACGTTGTCCATCTCCGTGTCACGTTGTCCATCACCGTGTCACGTTGTCCATCTCCGTGTCACGTTGTGCATCACCGTGTCACATTGTGCATCGCAGGGGAAGGCAGCGGGAACAAAGGGGACAGAGGCAGGTTAAGACGGCTTAACGAGCACCAATCCGCTTTCACTGCACGAGCTGCACGAAGTGGCTCAGTTCCCCCCCCCCCCCCCCCCCCCCCCCCGGAGCCTGCCTTCCACGCATGGCGACTGCCATCGTCACGTTCCCCTTACTCACGTTTTTCATAATCATGTTCCCTTTCTTCACGTTTTTCATAATCACGTTCCTTTTCTTCACGTCTCTCATAATCAGGTTTCATTTCTTCACGTTTTACATAATCACGTTTCCTTTCGTCATGTTTTTCATAATAACGTTCCCTTTTTTCACGTTTCATTTCTTCACGTTTCACATAATCACGTTTCCTTTCTTCCCATTTCTCATAATCACGTTTCATTTCTTCACGTTTCACATAATCACGTTTCCTTTCTTCCCATTTCTCATAATCACGTTTTACATAATCACGTTTCCTTTCTTCTCATTTTTCATAATCACGTTCCCTTTCTTCACGTTTTACATAATCACGTTTCCTTTCTTCATGTTTCTCATAATCACGTTGCTTTCTTACAACCCTCAAACAGCATGATCCGGGTCAAAGCACCTATTTGCTTCGCGAACATAGTTCGGAGTATTCGTCGAACCTGGTTTTTTTTTTTAATTGGGCGAACTTTTGCTTCGCGAACCTAGTTGGGAGTATTCGTCGAACTGCGACGAAGCTATATTCGGGATCCAAAAAGCTTCGCTCAACATGTTCTGGGAACGTTCGCCCAGCTCAGCGAACCTTGCCTCTGATTGGTTGAGAGCAATGATTGCTCTCCTGTGGATGAGGAAGAAATAAAAATAAAAATGGATGACGGCGCCGATACTTTACTCGCTTCGGTGGGAATTTACCTATTTGTTGACTTGTGGGATGCGCAGTGGGATGTCTCCGAGAACCAAAATGATATAGTAGTTAGTTAAATTACCCTGTGAGGGATGATTAAAGTATGCTGACTTGACTTGACTTTAGCCTACATTTTGGAGTCTGCTGCGCTTCTGCCGCAAGTTCAGGCCGAAGTTTGCATCTCATTATAAGCCAGTTAAGAACGAAGCATACTTCGTCGAACTGTCTGAACCATGTTCGGCGAAGTAAAAGTTCAATTAAGAAACGAATTATAGTTCGTCGAACTGTCCGAAGTATGTCCGGCGAACAAACAGTTGGCCCGGTTAAGAACGGGTTTAATGCCTATTATGCTTGCAAAACAGCGAAATAACAAAGATGTCTTGGCAGCGTTCTGAGCTTTGTTCAGCAAGGCTAGAGAATGGCCAAACCAGGTAGCGCCACCCTTTGGCAGCTGGTTTTCCTCGGGGAATGGAGTGGGTTTTTTCGGGAAGGCGTGAGCAGTAAGCAGCTGGGACAGTGAAGTGTTGACGTGTCGCCAGGAGAGAAAACGATCCTCTCGCTGACGTACGGTCCGACATAGGGCAGGCGGCGTCCACGCGTTTGACGGAACTTCACTCAGTAAACACGGTGCTTAAAATCCACACAATCCATAGGGCTTATTAGGGGCGGGGTGAAGGCGGGGGGAGGGGGTATAATTGCCAGAACTGCCGGCTGACATTCAGTTTTATCTGCCCTGCCAGTTATCGCTGTGGAAAGACAGACAGAAGCTTTTTGTGTGGCTGGTTAGACAAATTACTTCACGGCTACTTCCTGCTACAACAGTGCGCAGCGATCGAGGGCCACACGCATCGCCGGGGAAGATGCCATTTATAGGTCTCTCGTGCGCATGCCCAGACCTGTCGTCTGACGACTGACTAGCTGTCCGAGTAAACAGCGGCACTGAGCACCTACTGTTATTCTAACATTTCAAAGCAGCATTGCGTCAGCAAGGCCAAGAGTTGACAAAACATTCCGAAGGGGGGAAGAAAAAAAAGGAGAGGTTTTCGTGATCGACATTAGGAAGAAGACTGTTGGATGGTTTTTGCCCCTGCAATGTGGCGTACATTTTGTCCTTGGTTCAGTAAGCTGACTGCTTTAGAGCAAAGTGCAGCTGTCGTGTAGTACTCACTGCACCATTTAAGAAACGCCACGTCCTCGTTCTCCCGCAAACTGTCCTATCAAGCCACGTGCTGGTTGAACGCGTTCTGCCAGTCACACTCTGCAGACACGTTAACCCAGCAGCCAGCCTCCTTCCCCGAGAAAACAGCCAGCAGACAGAAAGTCAACACATTCGGCGGAGCGCAGGAAGAGTTGCTCCACTGAATCGTGCAACGTACTAACTGCACCGCAGCAAAGGCGTCACCGACTTTCTGCAGTCCTGCTTGCTAATATGGGCAGTCAGTGAAGTACCCCCCCACCCCGCACCCCCCCCTCTCCCTCCCCAGCCAAGCGGGGGCACGACACTGCAGCGGACGTTGCCTCACACCGGAACTGAGGCCAGGGAATCTTTACATTCCCATTGCCAGCCGTCAGTCGCCGTGCACTTGTGGCAACACGCCTTCCTCCGGAGGCCACGCGCACAGCGGAAATCTCTTCCGTACTCCTTAATCACCCGACGCTTTCTCCGTTTAGACGTGACACTGTGGCAATACGCTCCGTACTCCTTAATCACCCGACGCTTTCTCCGTTTAGACGTGACACTGTGGCAATACGCTCCGTACTCCTTAATCACCCGACGCTTTCTCCGTTTAGACGTGACACTGTGGCAATACGCTCCGTACTCCTTAATCACCCGACGCTTTCTCCGTTTAGACGTGACACTGTGGCAATACGCTTTCCCTACTCCTAAATCAGTCGCCGTGACGCTTGTGCTAACACGCCTTCCTCCGGAGACGTGACACTGTGGCAATACGCTCCGTACTCCTTAATCACCCGACGCTTTCTCCGTTTAGACGTGACACTGTGGCAATACGCTCCGTACTCCTTAATCACCCGACGCTTTCTCCGTTTAGACGTGACACTGTGGCAATACGCTCCGTACTCCTTAATCACCCGACGCTTTCTCCGTTTAGACGTGACACTGTGGCAATACGCTCCGTACTCCTTAATCACCCGATACTTTCTACGTTTTACGTTTCTAGGTTTAGACGTGACACTGGCAATTTGCTCCGTACATCTTAATCATCCGATTCTTTCTTTGTTTATGAGCAGAAGAAAGGGGGCGGGTCTCCCATGAAGGTCCTCCTTCATTCAAGGAGTCCACGATGTGTATTCCTTTCGACCCTTGCCGGATGGGGCAGAGTTGGGTAGGGTGGGGTAAAATGGAGTGGGGTTGGTACAACAGGGTGGGCCTGTGGGATGGGGTAGAATGAAATGGGGTAGAATAGGGTGGGCATGTGGGGCGGGGCAGAATGGCACAGGGTGCGGTGGGGTGTTCTTCACGGCGTCACGGCCGTCTTTCGCTCAGGATGTTCACCGCGTGTTTCTCCCTCTCCTTTTTTTCCAGCTCCCCGCCACCGCCATGGCCCTGTCCACGCTGCACGCGCTGTCCGCCGCCGTCCTCTGTCTCGCCACCCTGTCCCTCATCACAGGCAGCCAATCACGAAGCAGCGCCGCGGACGCTGACTCCGCCCCTTCTCGCCTAAGCCCCGCCTCCCTGGCCCACCTCCTGCGGCGGCGGTCGGCGGAGCTGCAGGCCCCGCCCCACTACTACGCCTCGCGTCTGGCCGCCTACCTGCACTCGGCCCCCAGCAAGCGCGACGACGGCTACTGGATCTGGATGCCGGCCCACGGCTACATGAGCGTGCCGCGCGACGAGGTCGTGTCCTCCAGCGGCGACAAGGACGGCATGGGCAACCTCCTCCGCTACGGCCGCAAGTGAACGGTGAACGGTGAAGGAGGAAAGAGACGGAGAGAGAACGAGACCGACGGACAGAGACAGGGGTCAGAGGACGAGGCGCCTTAATCACGTGTAGACTCGGCAGCAGTACACAGTCACTGCGTCACGTGGATGACACTTTGCTGCTCTCACGTCCAAACCAGTGGGGGGGGGGGAGAACAGGGCGGCTGTTTCCCTGTGGTTGTAGCTATCTAGGGGATGGGGGGGAGGGGGGTACACAGCGGCTGTTGGTGGTTGTAGCTGGGTTGCCAAGCGGCTGTTTCCTATCGGTGGTTGTAGGTATGGAGAGGGGGTGGCACTGTTGTTGTTTTTACCTACATGGCGGCTGTTTCCTTCAGATTTATACTTGTGGGCAGTCTGTTTCTTTGTGGAGTTTACCAACAGGGTGTGTGTCTCTTTACAGTTTGTAGTCATAGGGAGAATTTGTTCAATGCAGTTAATGCCAACAGATTGGTGTCAATGTTTTGTACCTCACAGTGCGGCTGGTTTGTAGGGTGTGTAGCCAGGCTGGGCACAGATCTGCGGTTTTCCATTCGTGCGGTCCCCCCGCGGGAAACTGCAGCCCCTTTCCCCAGGGAAATCCAGCTACAGCAGAGTGACGCCACCAGTCTAAAGCTATGCCGGGAGAGGGAGACAACTCAAGGTCAAGGGCACGGAAGCCGGGGCATCTGAAGCGGCCTAACGAGTCAAAAAAGGGCGGTCCACTGAGGTCACGCGTGGTCCACTGAGGTCACGCGTGGTCCACTGAGGTCACGCGTGGTCCACTGAGGTCACGCGTGGTCCACTGAGGTCACGCGTGGTCCACTGAGGTCACGCGTGGTCCACTGAGGTCACGTGTGGTCTTCTGAGGTCACGTGTGGTCTTCTGAGGTCACGTGAGGTCTTCTGAGGTCACGTGTGGTCCAGTGACGTCACCCGTGGCTAACTGCTATTGGGCAGGGGTTTGCAGTGCAACAGAGCAACAAAAAGTGGCGGTCCTTTCTCAGTCTAACGACCCAACAGCTTTTGAAAGGGGCTTCTGGGACATTAGTACTGGTACACTGGGGGGAGAAAAGATGAATGGAAGAAAGAAAGGAAAACGGAAGAGAGAAAGAAAGGCAGGAAGAAAAGGGGACAAAAGAAGGCTGGCAAATGAAAGCAGAAGGAAGCGGGTACACGCAGTTTTTCAGGACAGACGGCCAGCTCTTGTTTGGAGCTGTACCCAAACAAACCGTTGGGGGGGGGGGGGGTACATGTTACCGAGGCAAACTGAAAAGGAGGCAGTCATTGGCTATATTTGTGATTAGGAAAAAGGAGGCAGTCATTGGCTATATTTGCCCTGTGCTGCCACCTAGTGTGGTAGATGGGCGCTCTAGAAATCCTCTTTATTATTATTATATTATTATTTGGAAAAAGGAGGCAGTCATTGGCTATATTTGTGACTAGGAAAAGGGAGGCAGTCATTGGCTATATTTGTGACTAGGAAAAGGGAGGCAGTCATTGGCTATATTTGTGACTGGCAAAAACCCCGGTCAATAGCACCGCTCATGTCTGCGCAAAACTGAGCGAAAGACTATCGCTTATCTTATTATTCATTATAAGTACCCATTATAATTATTATTTTACAAAGCGAGAAGTGACGTCACAGACACGCCCTAGTAACAGACCAGCCAACACCGCAACTTGCACAGCGAGAAGTGACGTCATAGACACGCCCTAGTAACAGACCATCCAACACCGCAACTTGCAAAAGCGAGAAGTGACGTCATAGACACGCCCTAGTAACAGACCATCCAACACCGCAACTTGCCAAACACCCCCAAAAAGAAGGGGCCCCGGGTCCATAGACACGCCCTAGTAACAGCCCAAAAATCCAAAAAACCGAAAACCCCCCCCCCTTGCACAGCGAGAAGTGACGTCATAGACACGCCCTAGTAACAGACCATCCAACACCGCAACTTGCACAGCGAGAAGTGACGTCATAGACACGCCCTAGTAACAGACCATCCAACACCGCAACTTGCAAAAGCGAGAAGTGACGTCATAGACACGCCCTAGTAACAGACCATCCAACACCGAAAGCCGAGAAGTGACGTCATAGACACGCCCTAGTAACAGACCAGCCAACACCGCAACTGGCACAACGAGAAGTGACGTCATAGACACGCCCTAGTAACAGACCAGCCAACACCGCAACTGGCACAACGAGAACAGCAGAAAACCATCCCGGTTCCAACTGCTTAGAACACCGATATTTTTCTTACTCCAGTGCATCTCCTTGTTTCCTACTGCCTTCTGACGGGGATCTGGGATGCGTATACAGGAAGGAAAGCAAGCAGCCGTGATCCAGCGCCAGTTGTGGCCACTGATGTATATCAGACAGCACGCACGTTGACGTCAGGTAATCGGGGAACAATAACAACGGCTGCTGAAAGCGCCCCGTCTCGCCGGGGAGGACTCGGTTGTAAGTGCCGTAAGGCTGCAAGTCTTGAAGCCTGCCACTCATCGATACGCCAGTTGCCGCCCCAGCCTCGTTGTCGCTGACTTGCAGTTGGAATCATTTGCATGCGCAGACAGTTGCCAGTGCAGCCCGAACACAAGTTGCCGCCCCAGCCTCGTTGTCGCCGACCTGCGGTTGGAGTGATTTGCATGCGCAGACAGTTGCCAGCGCAGCCCGAACGCACCGGTGGCAGAACCAGATGCGGTCACCTGTCACTTCCCGCCATTGCACCCCGCACTTAAAGCTATTAAACTTAGTTCATTTTTATTTACACCTTCCCCGTCTTGCCGTTGGAAACTAATAGAAAAGAAGGTTGTTCAATGATAGATTGCTGCTACTAGTGCCAGTGTGGGGAAGAGGGGCGGGTAGGAGGGGTGGGAGGGGTGGGAGGGGTGGGGTCCTTAGGTCTCTGTGGTTGTGATGCCTTGTCAGATGGAGCGTGAGTGAGTAAAAAAGCCTGAAAACAAATCTGCGTCTAACTGCCAATGTCATTAATGACTGTGCGTGCGTGCGTGCGTGCGTGCGTGCGTGTGTGTGTGTGTGTGTGTGTGTGTGTGTGTGTGTGTGTGTGTGTGTGTGTGTGTGTGTGTGTGCATGTTTGGTTGTGCATGCTCTCTGCCTGTGCATCTCTCCCTCTTCTCCACCCTCCGCCCCCCACCCCCCACCCCTCCCCCCCCCCCCCCCCCCCACCCCCCTCTCCCACCACTAACACACATAACCAGTTGTTACGCCGAGAACCAAGGACAGAAGAAAAAGCAGAATAAAAAGAAAGCGATAAAGAAGTGCAAATGGAGCCAGTTCCCTGAATTCTTTGGGTTCCGTGTTTCATGTTTTTCCCCTTTACAGACACTGACGGTTATCAAATGTCGTCGGCCCAAATACAGACAGCTTCCTACCATTTTGCATGGCGTGGTCATTAGGGAGACAGACTGGTATTTTTGTGATTCTTACAAACGGCGACATTGACACGTGAACTCTTGCAAGAACAAGGAAACATGTGTCTTGATTATTCTTTTAACACAGTTGTGAAATCTCTCTTTCAAGCATGCGCACACTCTCTCACCCCCCCCCCCCCCCCACCCCACCTACCTCTCCCCCCCCCCCCCCCCCCCCCCCCGGAAAAAAAATGCTGACGTAGAAAAACTAACATGAATCATCAGGAGCTGTAGTTTGTCACGAGTCCACGAAACATTTGGATGCCATTTGCTGGCTGATCCAATCGCTACACACTCCGTCTGCGTGCGATCACGACACCAAACCCCAACTCCGCTCTCTCTCTGTCTCTGTCTCTCTCTGTCTCTCACAGACAGACACACAGCACACACACACACACACACGTACCTCCACCCACACCGCAGCATCAAGCTAGCAAAGCACCTTGCACACAGGCACACAAAAACTGGATGTCATCAGTAACTGCCACACTTTTTAGTTCACATGAAATTCAGATGTACCCCGATATCCATAGAACTCTATTGTGAAACATGTTAGATGTGTTCGAATGTGTGTGTGTGTGTGTGTGTGTGTGTGTGTGTGTGTGTGTGTGTGTGTGTGTGAGTGTGTGAGTGTGGTGAGTGGTGAGGAGTGAGTGTGTGTGTGTGTGTGTGTGTGTGGTGTGTGTGTGTGTGTGTGTGTCTCTGTGTAGTGTGTGTGTTGTGTTGTGTGTGTGTGTGTGTGTGTGTGTGTGTGTGTGTGTGTGTCTGTGTGTGTGTGTGTGTGTGTGTGTGTGTGCGTGTGTGTGTGACGGTGACCACTAGCTGCATCAGAAATAAAGCTGTATCTCTAAACCCACTTTTGGCAATTCAAAAATACTACCCCCCCCCCCCCCTAACACACACACATTTTGCTTCACTTCTGCAATGTACAAGACAACATTGTGCGCTGTTTGATTTCTGGGACCTTTCACAGACAGCCGTTCATTGTAACATGGAAGAGGAAGAGGAGAAAAACAATAACAATAACAATATACTTTATTCATCCCAGTGAGGAAGAGGAGAAAAACAATACAATAACAATATACTTTATTCATCCCAGTGAGGAAGAAGAGGAAAACAATACAATAACAATATACTTTATTCATCCCAGTGAGGAAGAGGAGAAAAACAAGACCAAAGGTTCAAATGACATATTAATGAAAAATGTCATCGTCTTGTTTTTCCATTTTTCCTCTGATGCTGATGGTTTAAAGTTGCTGGGGGGTGGGGGTGGGGGTCAACAGGAGGTGGGTCATCTGGGGGTCACAAAGCGGTACAGAGGTTATCATTACAAAATGATCTGTCACTAAAACCAGTATGAGCAAACACCAATGTGACGGTTTTTGTCAAAACAATAATTTAACCTACAACAAAAAAACAAAAAAACAAGACCCCTCCCAGAGAGAGAGAGAGAGAGAGAGAGAGAGAGAGAGAGAGAGAGAGAGAGAGAGAGAGAGAGAGAGAGAGAGAGAGAAGCAATACAATTATGATTATATCCATATATGCTATATGTAGCAACTAAAGTTTGAACATGAATAGTTCAGAACTTGTGAACAAGACAGCTATAACTGAGTGCAAAGTGCAATGATGTCAGCCTGAACAGTCTGAATTGTTTTTTACTCGAAATAGAACAACCCAAAACACAGAAAGGACCAGCATCATGTTCGCTGTAAGGAGCTGAGGGGCATTACTGCTGTCTTCAAACAAGCCTGTCACCAAAAAAAAATGTGCATAAATTATTAGTTTGTCCATGCCCACCACACCGTTCTCTCCCAGATCAACTGCACTATCTAGTATCGGTCACAAGGGTACTGAATCCTGCTATTCCAAATCATCTGTTCCAGTATCAATCAAAAAGAAGCCGACTGGTACTATTCCAAATTGTCTGGTCAAAATCAGCCACAGCATCAGCAACACTGATGCTGACCCATACTACTTAAAATCAAGTGCAACATCAGACACTACAATTAAAATGCAAGTCGCAACAGAACAGTGGCTTTGTGCGGCATGGCCAAGGGAAGTAATCAGCTCCTGCTGAGAGGGAAATTGCACAGCAGGGAAGAGTTGTCTTTCATTGTTGAAAAAAATCAATGGAAGATAATTTTCTTCCTCCCTCCCTGGAACACCTACCAATCCCAGAGATGTTCTATCTCACTCTCCCCATCTCTCCCTTCTCCATTTTCTTCATTGAAAAAAGAAGGAAAAAAAGTATAATTCCTGTGCATGCAGCCATATATACACAGGCAGGCCCTGCCCCACCCCCACACACAGTGAGGGTACAACCCAAAGAGAGAAGAGAAAGAGCAGAACAAACAGTGGCACAGTCTGCACCCTGGCTCAGAGAGATACCAGATATATATTATATGGCAAGATAGCTCAGTCCTGCAAATAGCCTACTAACAAAAATAAAGACAGATCTTTCCCGAATCAAACCAGTTGCAGCATCACACAGACCACAAGGTGTGAGCAGAAAGAATGAAGAGGCATCATAACTGCATCATTCCCTTCCCACTCTCATCATAATTACATCATGATCATTCCCTTCCCACTCTCACCATAATTACATCATGATCATTCCCTTCCCACTCTCACCATAATTACACCATTCCCTTCCCACTCTCATCATAATTATGTCATTCCCTTCCCACTCTCATCATAATTACGTCATTCCCTTCCCACTCTCATCATAATTATGTCAGTCCTTTCCCTCTCTCATTATAATTATGTCATTCCCTTCCCAGTCTCATCATATGTCATTTCCTTCCCACTCTTATCATAATTATGTCATTCCCTTCCCAGTCTCATTATAATTACATCACTCCCTTCCCAGTCTCATCATAATCACATCATTCCCATCCCAGTCTCATCATAATTACATCATTCCCTTCCCAGTCTCATCATAATTACGTCATTCACTTCCCACTCTCATCATAATTACATCATTCCCTTCCCAGTCTCATCATAATTATGTCATTCCCTTCCCTGTCTCATCATAATTATGTCATTCCCTTCCCAGTCTCATCATAATTACATCATTCACTTCCCACTCTCATCATAATTACATCATTCCCTTCCCAGTCTCATCATAATTATGTCATTCCCTTCCCAGTCTCATCATAATTATGTCATTCCCTTCCCAGTCTCATCATAATTACATCATTCCCTTCCCACTCTCAACCGCCCTGATATAACCGTACTGGTTGACTGGGTGTAAAACACCAACTTACTTACTTCCTTCCCACTCTCATCATAATTACTTCATTCCCTTCCCACTCTCATCATAATTACCTCACTCTCTTCCCACTCTCATCATAATTACCTCATTCCCTTCCCACTCTCATCATAATTACCTCACTCCCTTCCCACTCTCATCATAATTATGTCATTCCCTTCCCACTCTCATCATAATTACCTCATTCCCTTCCCACTCTCATCATAATTACCTCACTCCCTCCCACTCTCATCATAATTATGTCATTCCCTTCCCATCATCATATTACTATTCCCTTCCCACTCTCATCATAATTACCTCATCCCTTCCCACTCTCATCATAATTAGTCATTCCCTTCCCACTCTCATCATAATTACCTCATTCCCTTCCCACTCTCATCATAATTACCTCACTCCCTTCCCACTCTCATCATAATTATGTCATTCCCTTCCCACTCTCATCATAATTACCTCATTCCCTTCCCACTTCATCATAATTACCTCACTCCCTTCCCACTCTCATCATAATTATGTCATTCCCTTCCCACTCTCATCATAATTACCTCATTCCCTTCCCACTCTCATCATAATTACCTCACTCCCTTCCCACTCTCATCATAATTATGTCATTCCCTTCCCACTCTCATTTTTTCTTTCTTACACATTACAACACTTTTTCCAGCATGTGATCATCCATAAATCAGCTACAACTGTTAGCCGTTGGTCTTTGCAGTTAGCCAGAGGGCTCCTTGTGAAGGACAGCGGTCACTACCTGTCTCTGTCCCTGCTTCTGGCTGTGGCTTGCGCTCTCTTGCCATTATATATATATATATATATAGTCTCCTTGGTCATAGTACACACAAGTCAATCCCACACAGAAAGAGCTGCACAAACAGCAGGACAGTGTCCCATAGGTAACCCCCCTTCCCCAACCACATGTACACACACACACACGCACACACACACACACACAGACACACACACGCACACATGCAAGTGCACCCCCCCTCCACCGCATGTACAGAAAGAGGTAAATCCCAAAGAGAAAGAAAGAGCGGTCAGTACTCACAGGCCTGTACTTGTTCCTGTAACCTTTGCCCTCCTGATGTCTGTCCCAGTCTGCTATTCTCTCCTGTCTTGCTTTCTCCTCTTTCTGCACACACAGAAGTCAGCTATTCTATCATGTCTTTCCTTCTCTTTCTGCACACACAGAAGTGAGCTATTCTCTCCTGTCTTGCTTTCTCCTCTTTCTGCACACAGAGAAGTTAGCTATTCTATCATGTCTTTCCTTCTCTTTCTGCACACACAGAAGTCAGCTATTCTATCATGTCTTTCCTTCTCTTTCTGCACACACAGAAGTTAGCTATTCTATCATGTCTTTCCTTCTCTTTCTGCACACACAGAAGTTAGCTATTCTATCATGTCTTTCCTTCTCTTTCTGCACACACAGAAGTGAGCTATTCTCTCCTGTCTTGCTTTCTCCTCTTTCTGCACACACAGAAGTCAGCTATTCTATCATGTCTTTCCTTCTCTTTCTGCACACACAGAAGTCAGCTATTCTATCATGTCTTTCCTTCTCTTTCTGCACACACAGAAGTCAGCTATTCTATCCTGTTTTTTTGCTTTCTCCTCTTTCTGCACACAAAGAAGTCAGCTATTCTATCATGTCTTTCCTTCTCTTTCTGCACACACAGAAGTCAGCTATTCTATCATGTCTTTCCTTCTCTTTCTGCACACACAGAAGTTCAGCTATTCTATCCATCTTATTTATTCATCAAATGAAGTAGCTATCTTCCTGTTTACTTCTCATTCTCACACAAAGGTTGACAGTTAGTCTCCTGTTTAACCTCCTCTTTCTGCAACCAAAATTTTCCCACTCCCCAACTTCCCCGCACCCCACAAGCCCACACACGGGACACTTCTCTTCGCACACATGCAAGTGCACCAGCCCCTCCTTCCGCTGTACAGAAAAGGGGTTACCATTCCCAAAGTTAAGAACTTACTCTTTACTCACACCTGTACTTGTTCCTGTAACCTTTGCCCTCCTGTATGTCTGCCCCAGTCTGCCATTCTCTCCTGTCTTGCTTTCTCCTCTTTCTGCACACACAGAAGTCAGCTATTCTCTCATGTCTTTCCTTCTCTTTCTGCACACACTAGAAGTGAGCAGTTCTCTCCTGTTTTGCTTTCTCCTCTTTCTGCACACTTACAGAAGTGAGCTATTCTATCATGTCTTTCCTTCTCTTTCTGCACACCAGAAGTCAGCTAGTTCTTCACGTCTTTCCTTCTCTTTCTGCACACACAGAAGTCAGCTAGTTCTATCTTGTTTTCCTTCTCTTTCTGCACACCTAAAGTACCAGTTCTCTCCTGTTTTCCTTCTCTTTCTGCACACACAGAAGTCAGCTATTCTATCCTGTCTTTATTTCTCATTCCGAACAATTGCAAGTTAGCACATCTTTCCTGTTTGAACTTCTCTTTCTGCACACCTACAAGTTACCAGTTCTCTCCTGTTTTGCCTTCTCTTTCTGCACACCTACAAGTTACCAGTTCTCTCCTGTTTTGCCTTCTCTTTCTGCACACCTACAAGTTACCAGTTCTCTCTTGTTTTGCCTTCTCTTTCTGCACACCTACAAGTTACCAGTTCTCTCCTGTTTTGCCTTCTTCTTTTGCTGCACACTTACAAGTTACTTAGGTAGTTCCTGAATTGTATCATCTCAACAATCACGCAAGGTCACCTCAGTATGAATCCTACACTGAAAACCTGTATACAGTTCTATGAATAATACTCTGAAAACCTGTATACAGTTCTACGAATCGTACACTTAAAGCCTGTATACATTTGTATGAATCATACTCTGAAAACCTGTATACAGTTCTATGAATCATACACTGAAAACCTGTATACACAGATCCATGAATCATACACTCAAAACCTATACACGCAGTTCCATGAATCACACACTCAAAACCTGTACACACAGTTCCATGAATCATACACTCAAAACCTGTACACACAGTTCCATGAATCATACACTCAAAACATGTACACACAGTTCCATGAATCATACACTCAAAACCTGTGTACACAATTCAATGAACCATACACTGAAAAACTGTATACAGTTCCCCGAGTCATACACTGAAAACCTGTATACACAGTTCTAAACACAAGTGATGAAATCACAAATAAAAAGCTGTCTCACATTTGTAGACACCACAGCAAATACAAGCAAGTCCAAACAGCCAATAATAAGCAGGTATAACATTAGTCTCAGTATTTACATTTCACTCATAGTTACAACTGACAGAAATGTTTTCTAATAGATCTTTATGACATATTCAGTACAAAATCAACACAATTTAGCACATCACAATAAATGTCTGACTTTTTGTTATGATGAACAATTTCTTTAGAGCTTACTTATATTATGTGGGCACTCAACATGCTATGATGAACAACTCACCCTGTTTAGAGCTCACTGATGTGGGAACTCAACATGTTACGGTGAACAACTGTGCCATGTTTAGAGCTCACTGATGTGGGCACTCAACATGTTATGGTGAACAACTGTGCCATGTTTAGAACTCACTGATGTGGGCACTCAACATGTTATGGTGAACAACTGTGCCATGTTTAGAGCTCACTGATGTGGGCACTCAACATGTTGTTATGGTGAACAGTTCACCATGTTTAGAGCTCACTGATGTGGGCACTCAACATGTTATGGTGAACAACTGTGCCATGTTTAGAACTCACTGATGTGGGCACTCAACATGTTAATGTTATGGTGAACAGTTGCCATGTTTAGAGCTCACTGATGTGGGCACTCAACATGATACGGTGAACAACTGTGCCATGTTTAGAGCTCACTGATGTGGGCACTCAACATGTTATGGTGAACAACTCACCCTGTTTAGAGCTCACTGATGTGGGCACTCAACATGTTATGGTGAACAATTCACCCTGTTTAGAGCTCACTGATGTGGGCACTCAACATGTTAATTGTTATGGTGAACAGTTCACCGTGTTTAGAGCTCACTGATGTGGGCACTCAACATGTTATGGTGAACAACTCACCCTGTTTAGAGCTCACTGATGTGGGCACTCAACATGTTATAGTGAACAACTGTGCCATGTTTAGAACTCATTGAGGTGGCCACTCAACATGTTAATTGTTATGGTGAACAATTCACCGTGTTTAGAGCTCACTGTTGCTTGAGTCCCTTGTGAGGACCAGCAGTGGGATGTTTTATTCTGTGGGCCCACACTACCTACAGTCTCCGCCTCAAGCTTGACAATGGAGGCGGAAGCAGTCACCCATGCGGCCAGCACTCGGACCACACGTGTCATCATCCTCACAGACTTAACAAACTTGCTACAAAGAGTGAAGAGTGGACTGGGAAGCCCAGACTGGCATGTATCAATATTTGACATCCACCTTCAAAAACATTGCTTTTCCTCCCTGGCCCGCCACATGACCCACCTCCTGTTGCTTCAACCCCCACCCACCCTGATGACCCACCTCCTGTTGCTTCGACCCCCACCCCCCCTGATGACCCACCTCCTGTTGCTTCGACCCCCACCCCACCCTGATGACCCACCTCCTGTTGCTTCAACCCCCACCCACCCCTGATGACCCACCTCCTGTTGCTTCGACCCCCACCCCACCCTGATGACCCACCTCCTGTTGCTTCACCCCCACCCACCCCTGATGACCCACCTCCTGTTGCTTCGACCCCCACCCCACCCTGATGACCCACCTCCTGTTGCTTCGACCCCCAACCCACCCCTGATGACCCACCTCCTGTTGCTTTCCCCCCCCCCCCCCCTGATGACCCACCTCCTGTTGCTTCAACCCCCCCCACCCCTGATGACCCACCTCCTGTTGCTTCAACCCCCACCCACCCTGATGACCCACCTCCTGTTGCTTCAACCCCACCCCACCCTGATGACCCACCTCCTGTTGCTTGCCCCCCCCTCCCACCCTCTGATGACCCACCTCCTGTTGTTCCCCCCCCCCCCCCCCCCCCAACCTTGAACCCACCTCCTGTTGTCCCCCCCCCCCCCGATGACCCACCTCCTGCTGCCTCCACCCCCACCACTGTCTGACTCCCACCACCCCCCCCCCCCCCCAACCAGACACCACTTCCTGTTGTCCCCCCACCCCTCCACCCCAGATGACCCACCTCCTGTTGTCCCCCCAGCCCCCAGATGACCCACCTCCTGTTGCCCCCCCCCTCAGATGACCCACCTCCTGTTGTCCCCCCCCCCCAGCCCCAGATGACCCACCTCCTGTTGTCCCCCCCCCCTCAGTGACCCACCTCCTGTGTACCCCCCCCCCCCCACCCAGCCCCCAGATGACCCACCTCCTGTTGTCCTCCCAGCCCTCGATGACCCACCCCAGCCCCCCCCCCGATGACCACTCTGTTGTCCCCCCCAGCCCTCAGATGACCCACCTCCTGTTGTCCCCCCCCCCCAGCCCCAGATGACCCACCTCCTGTTGTCCCTCCCCCCCAGCCCCAGATGACCCACTCCTGTTGTCCCCCAAGCCCCCAGATGACCCACCTCTGTTGTCCCCCCAGCCCTCAGATGACCCACCTCCTGTTGTCCCCCCAGCCCTCAGATGACCCCCTCCTGTTGCCCCCCCCCCCCCCCCTGACCACTTTGCCCCCCCAGCCCCAGATGACCCACTCCTGTTGTCCCCACCCAATCTCCCATTCCTTTGCCGCACCCCCCATGACCTCCCTCTGTTGCCCCCCCCCCCCATGACTCACTCCTGCCCCCCTCCCCCCAGCCCCAGATACCCACCTCCTGTTGTCCCCCCCAGAACCCACCTCCTGTTGTCCCCCCCCCCCCCATGACCCACCTCTGTTGTCCCCCCCCCCCCCCAGACCCACCCTGCCCCTCCCCCAGCCACAACACCCCCTCCTGTTTCCCCCCTCCCTCCCCCCCCAGCCCTCAGATGACCCATCCTCCGTTCCCCCCCCCCCCACCCCCCATGACCACCTCCTGTCTGTCCCCCCCCCATGACCCACCTCCTGTTGTCCCCCCCCCCCCCCATGACCCACCTCCTGTTGTCCCCCCTCCCCCCAGCCCACAGACACACCACCCCTGTGTCCCCCCTCCCTCCCCCCCCAGCCCTCAAGACCCACCCCTTTTTCCCCCCACCCCCCCCCCAGCCCCACCTCCTGTTGTCCCCCCAGCCCACAGACGACCCACCTCCTGTTGTCCCCCCCCCCCCACCCCATGACCACCTCCTTTGTCCCCCCTCCCCCCCAGCCCTCAGATGACCCACCTCCTGTTGCTTGCGCTTGTACTCCGCTGCCTGCTGGTCCAGCTGCTCCTGCATTCGCTGCCGGGCTCTCTCCATGGCCTCCAGCTGGGCCTGGGCCTTGCCTACATCTGGAACAGGCACACACACCCTCCGTCATCTCATTGACAAACACACCCTCCGTCATCTCATCTCATCGCCAAACACACCCTCCGTCATCTCATCTCATCACCAAACACACCCTCCGTCATCTCATCTCATCGCCAAACACACCCTCCATCATCTCATCACCAAACACCCTCCGTCATCTCATCGCCAAACACACCCTCCGTCATCTCATCACCAAACACACCCTCCGTCATCTCATCACCAAACACACCCTCCGTCATCTCATCTCATCGCCAAACACACCCTCCGTCATCTCATCCCATCGCCAAACACACCCTCCTTCATCCCATCGCCAAACACACCCTCTTTCATCTCATCGCCAAACACACCCTCCGTCATCTCATCGCCAAACACACCCTCCGTCATCTCATCTCCAAACACACCCTCCGTCATCTCATCGTCAAAAACACCCTCCTTCATCCCATCAGCTCTTGTTGTCAGGCTCTCTCCATAGCCTCAAACTACTACTAATAATAATAATGAATACTTAGAGCACCTAACCCGCACAGGCCCTAAGTGCTTACACATTCTTTACAAATACATATTGTCAAAATTCAATGCATACAACATGAACGCACACACACACACACGCACACACAAACAGAGACTTATGCGCATGCACGCACACACACACACACACAAACACACACCAGTCGCATATCAGGGCAATGAGACTGAAAAAAGGGTTTTAAAAAGATAATGGTTTTCAAGGAAGATTTAAAAGAGCTGACAGAGGTAGAATGGCGGACAGAAACAGGGAGCTGGTTCCAGATAACTGGAGCCTGGTAAGAGAAAGAGCGCTGACCACAGGACTTTGTTTGGAAGGATGGTATTCTGAACACTCGGGTGTCTGTGAAGAGCGGAGCTGCCGCGAAGGAGTGTAAAGGTGAAGAAGTTCTGAAAGGTAGATGGGAGCCTGATAAAAAATGATCTCAAAGCAAAGCAAAGACAATCTGTATTCGATCCTCTGCTCAATAGGTAGCCAGTGAAGAGAATGAAGCATAGGAGTGACCTGGGCAGATCTGTTTGTTCTGAAAATGAGTCTGGCAGCACCGTTCTGTACTTTTTGGAGTTTAGAAAGAAGATACCGAAAGTGAGTCGCAATAATCTAGTCTTGAAAGAACAAACGTACACAACAGTTTTTTTGTGACATCTTCGGACAGATAGTGGTGTATTGCACTAATCCGACGAAGTTCAAGATAGCAGATACAACAAACGGAGGAGATTTGCTGTTGGAAAGAGAGAGTAGGATTAAGACAGACACTGAGGTTGCGAACTGTGTTGGCGGCAAGTTTGATGTCAGAACCTTCCGGATTTATGGACTGTGGAACAGTCAGAGTTGAGAACCGTCTTTGTAGCAATAAGAATCATTTCCGTTTGACCTTTGTTTAACTGCAGTTGATTATTTGTCATCCATGCTTTTACATCAGAGATACAAGACTGAGTTGAATGAATAATTTCAGGAAGTTGGGTAATGTTGCCAGATTTGTACAGCTGGCTGTCATCAGAGAAACTATGATGTGGAAGAGAGTGATAGGACACCATTTCAGAAATGGGATGGGTGTAAAGGACAAAGAGAATAGTCCTGACCAACTGCTGTTCACAAACTAAGACTGCACCTGGCATAAACTGCCCTATTCCGTGAGCAATAATGTTAGTTATCCTTTTCAGATGCCATGTCAATAATATATATATACATATCCTAGCTCCAGGTGCTTGGCAACTCAAAGAGTGAAAGACTGAAGTATGTGTATGTATGTGTGTGTGTGTGTGTGTGTGGGGGGGGGGGGGGTCGTCAGATGCTACCTGAAAGTGGATATGAACCAACAACCTTCTTGACCCAAACACAAATGTGGCACTGACAGAAACTCAGCCTCAAGTTAGAATCTTTACAAATTTAAGCGCACCCATTTTCTTATAGCTGGCATCTTCCTGCTGCTGCTGCCACTGGTTCAGACGTGGCTCCAGAAAACGGCTCTTGATGTAGAACAGTGCAACGCCCACCAGCAACACGTACCAGCCATACTGCTGCAGGAACGTGATACCTGGAAGTGAAACATACATCCACTGTCACTTCTACAGTGCAAATAGATTCACTGTCATCATAAATATATCATTTATTTAATCAAATAAACAGAGAATGAGTGTGTGTGTGTGTGTGTGTGTGTGTGTGTGTGTGTGTGGTGTGTGTGTGTGTGTGTGTGTGTGTGTGTGGTGTGTGTCCTGCTTGCACTTCTGTGTTGGATTCACTGAAGGGGCTAGTGCTGAGGTGCACTGGACCAGGGAGGAAGGCCTAAGGTGGGGGCCGAAGGGGTGGGGAGGTGGAAGTAGACTGGGGAGGAAGGGGGTAGTGGGGGCGAGGGGGTGGGGAGGTGGAGAGGTGGGGGGAGGGGGTAAGGTGGGAAGGAAAGTAGATTGGGGAGGAAGGGGGTAAGGTGGGGATGTGAAAGTAGACTGGGGAGGAAGGGGGTAAGGGGTGGGAGGGAGGGGGGGAGGTGGGGTGACAGTAGACTGGGGAGGAAGGGGGTAAGGTGGGGATGTGAAAGTAGACTGGGGAGGAAGGGGGTAAGGTGGGGATGTGACAGTAGACTGGGGAGGAAGGGGGTAAGGTGGGGGCCATGGGGGTGGGGATGTGCAAGTAGACTGGTGAAAGCCAGTTGGTTTAACTCATTTATTAAAGATAATTCCTACTGCTGATATTATTACAATATTAGTAGTTTTTGTATGTTATTACATACTAATTTATATTTGTTCAAAAGTCATTCTGTCTTTTATCTGCCCCCCCCCCCCCCTCCCAAATTACTTATTGCTGGAAGCAGACAAAATTAAGGTCCATTTCACTTCTGTTTGAAGTGGTCAGTGGTCAGTGTCTGTTCAATATTTCTGTACCTCACACTCACACTCACACTCCAACTCAGAGAATGATGGCTGTCCTGATTCTCTGCTTTGACTCAATGACTGCCTCAAAATCAGACTCTATAGCAGGGCCATATTCTCTTCAACTTGCTTGATTCTGTGGTCACAACTAACATGGGAAGCCTGGGATCAACAGCTGTCACTGTATGGTAATTGGTATGGTCTTGAGTAAGACTAAGAGGTACAATGTCAAGTGTCACTGGTCTGTTAAAAGGGTGTCTGAAAGAATGTGATTCTTATTCATTGGCTAAAAAAGAAAGAAAAAGGAAATGCCTTACTGGTCATTCATTGATTTGCAGTGTGAAACTGGTGTGCATTTTGGTTGGATTTTGTTCACGAAAACTACAGGACACAAATGATTGTCTCATGCAGTAATTATTTAAGTGAGCTGCTGACGGGCAGACCAGTGGCCGTGTCAAGGAATCAACTCTCAGTCTTGCAGAACACAAACACTGGCTCAGAAACAGAACAGGACGTGCATAAAATGATGTTTGAAAAGGTCCGAAGAAAAGCCAAATGTCCAAAATAATAATGCCAGAAAGCCAGGGCTGCATAAAATAAAAACAGTATTATCTACTGTCTAGGACTGCAGAGAACATTAGCATCAAACATAAAAAACATCATTTCAACACTGGCTTTGTATCAATGTATGCAGTGAGAAAAACAAGGCTTGTCAGAAGTTCCTACAGGGATTTTATTGCCATCAAGTTTTCACCTCTTTGAGTCTGAGGCTTAATCAGGAAATGAATGCAAGTAAACCTAGTCACCATTTCATGTTCAACCATAAAAGAATTCACAACAAGTAAACACAAAACGAGTAAACACAAAAGCAAATCAGGCTAAAAACAGCTCATGCTGGAGGTTCTACATTTGTTAAAACATGTCTTCTTGACCTTGATGTTATCTGTAGTCAAATGAAGACTCACAAAATGGTGTTCTTGGATTTCTGGAGCCCCACAGTACAGGGGGAGGGGGGGGGGGGGGGGTGAAACTTATTACTCATAGAGTAAAACACACAACATATTATATATATAAGTATATATTATATATATATATGTTTCAGTCAGTGTGTGTCCAGCTTTTATGGGTATTGTTGCCATGTACATTGATCAGTGTCAAATATTCCTGACAAATGAATGTGTGCTTCCACACACGTACACATGTCTGTGTGAGCACTGTGTGTGTGTGTGTGTGTGTGTGTGTGTGTGTGTGTGTGTGTGTACACACATACATGTATACATGTGATGGAGGCAGTCTGGTTGGCAGTCATTACAAACAGTAGAAATGGGCCTGAGCCCAGGATGGAACTAACTACCTTGAAGGTACACCAGAATGTACAGGAGCAAAACTCAGAACTGACACTGTTGTTGACTATGGAATTGTTCCCATCTGTAAGGTAACTCCTATGGAAAATATTTTGTAAATTCTAAAGTTATTCCTTTTCCCACTTTTTCCATTTATAGTACTGGCCTCATGCATCAGTTTGGTTAAATTCTGCCATTTTGCATGATCTGTGTTTCCACACCAGAAGCCATTAGGCCTTCTTTACTCAATGGAAAGGTGGACATGGACTCTTCAGCTTGTGGAATGATCTTAGTGCATGCTGTACTACGATGTAAACAGGCTAGACAGGTACTGATACTGATAGGTTGACTTGGATTTGAAATTGAAGAATCAAAAAGTCCCTCATCCTGACTTGACCAGGAGTGAGCCTTGCCACTGGATTGTTAGCCAGTGTTCTTCTTCTTCTTCGGTGTGGGCGACCAAATCTTCTGTTAGGTTTGTACAGAAACTGTGTCAGTTCACACTGCGCACACAAGGGGATGTACTAGGTCTTGGGCTTGGAGACTGCACAAAGGTCGGCCACGAACCCTTGATATTATTGAAAAAGCTCAGTCACTCACTCGCTGATTAAAAAACAAAACAAAACAACCACAAAACACGTAAAGCAGTGAACTACAAACGACGCAACCGTTGTCAGCATCATCACTGACGCTGCACATTTGACAGCTCATCATCTCTAAAGAATCAAGACTCGGAATCGTCAGCAAGAACAAATCAAAACATCACATCTTACCCGTAGAAACGGCATCAGTAATACTATGTGGGGTTTCGTTTTCTGGAACAGCTCCACCTGGTTCTGGATTATCCATGCTATACACAGACGCAGGACGGCTGAAGTTTACGTGTCTTAGAAAACTCCGCCGACTTTCTCTTTCGGCACGTCAGCGGATGTGTTGCAGTTTTTGTGTTTCACGGCAGTAAAGAGTCAAGTAAGGGACGTAACACTCATGTATAGACTTGCTTAAAGTTGGGCTTTCTGCTTATGACTCCTTCACAGACAGGCGACTAATTCATTGGTGAGTGCGTGTGCCAGTTTGGTGTGTGTGTGTGTGTGTGTGTGTGTGTGTGTGTGTGTGTGTGTGTGTGTGTGTGTGTGTGTGTGTGTGTGTGTGTGTGTGTGTGGTGTGTGTGTGTGTGTGTGTGTGTGTGTGTGTGTGTGTGTGTGTGTGTGTGTGTGTGTGTGTGTGTGTGTGTGTGTGTGTTGGTGTGTGTGTGTGTGTGTGTGTGTGTGTGTGTGTGTGTGTTGTGTGTGTGTGTGTGTGTGTGTGTGTGTGTTGTGTGTGTGTGTGTGTGTTGTGTGTGTGTGTGTGTGTGTGTGTGTGTGTGTGTGTGTGTGTGTGTGGTGTGGTGTGTGTGGTGTGTGGTGTGGTGTGTGTGTGTGTGTGTGTGTTGAGTGTGTGTGTCAGTGTTGTGTGTGTGTGTGTGTGTGTGTGTGTGTGTGTGTGTGTGTGTGTGTGTGTGTGTGTGTGTGTGTGTGTGTGTGGTGTGTGTGTGTGTGTGTGTGTGTGTTGTGTGTGAGTGAGTGACGTGTGCGCCTGTGTGTGTGTAGTGAGGACGGTGCCGCCTGTGTGTAGTCTGTGTGTCAGTGCACTGACGTGGCACGCCAATGCATGTGCTTGTGCGTCAGTGAGGGACTGACGAGCGTACGTGCTTGCTTGCACGACACGATGTACCTGTTTCAAGTGCAGTACATTGGAGATGCTGCACGGTGTACTTGTTTGTACACTGGGAACGGTGCACGGTGTACCTCTTTGTATACTGGGAATCCTGAACGGTGTACTTGTTTGTACACCGGAGATGCTGCACGATGTACCTGTTTGTACACTGGGAATGCTGCACGATGTACCTGTTTGTACACTGGGAATGCTGCACGATGTACCTGTTTGTACACTGGGAATGCTGCACGACGTACCTGTTTGTACACTGGGAATGCTGCACGACGTACCTGTTTGTACACTGGGAATGCTGCACGACGTACCCGTTCCTATCCGGCGATGGAGTGAGTACAACGGGTGTTCCAGATCCTACGTTTGGGGGATTCTCCGGCCACTCGCTACGCTTGTATAGACTAGTCGAGTTTTGTATCCCTAGTGGACAGTCAGTCAGCATTTGTTTCCATTCAGTACCGACACTTTCTCTGCGTAGGGGAGTGAGTACTCCTTATTAAATGTCGTGGGTGGGTGCAACAGATTGAAATCAAGGATTTTCTTTTACTTGAAAATGCGGCCTTGATGAATCATGAATTTCTGATCTGTGCTTCGCGAGCAACGCTTAGCGGCTGGCTGTACACAACAACGACAGGTGTCCCAGACCGCCGTGTTGCACGCACCCCCC
>JABMCL010003659.1:457500-462500 GCA_018857735.1 Alviniconcha marisindica | reverse complement strand
CCATGGTGAAGACCACCTACATGGGGCCATGGTGAAGACACACCTACATAGGGCCATGGTGAAGACACACCTACATAGGGCCATGATGAAGACACACCTACATAGGGCCATGGTGAAGACACACCTACATAGGGCCATGGTGAAGGCACACCTACATAGGGCCATGGTGAAGGCGCGCCTATATAGGGCCATGGTGAAGACACACCTACATAGGGCCATGGTGAAGGCGCCACTATATAGGTCCATGGTGAAGGCACACCTACATAGGGCCATGGTGAAGAACACACCTACATAGGGCCATGGTGAAGGCGCGCCTATATATGGTCCATGGTGAAGGCACACCTACATAGGGCCATGATGAAGACACACCTATACAGGTCCATGGTGAAGGCGCGCCTATATAGGGCCATGGTGAAGGCACACCTACATAGGGCCATGGTGAAGGCACACCTACATAGGGCCATGGTGAAGGCACACCTACATAGGGCCATGGTGAAGGCACACCTACATAGGGCCATGGTGAAGGCGCGCCTATATAGGGTCCATGGTGAAGGCACACCTACATAGGGCCATGGTGAAGGCGCGCCTATATAGGGCCATGGTGAAGACACACCTACATAGGGCCATGGTGAAGACACACCTACATAGGGCCATGGTGAAGGCGCGCCTATATAGGTCCATGGTGAAGGCACACCTACATAGGGCCATGATGAAGACACACCTATACAGGTCCATGGTGAAGGCGCGCCTATATAGGTTCATGGTGAAGGCACACCTATATTGGTCCATGGTGAAGGCACACCTACATAGGGCCATGGTGAAGACACACCTATATGGGGTCCATGGTGAAGACACACCTACATAGGGCCATGGTGAAGACACACCTACATAGGGCCATGGTGAAGGCGCGCCTATATAGGTCCATGGTGAAGGCACACCTACATAGGGCCATGATGAAGACACACCTATACAGGTCCATGGTGAAGGCGCGCCTATATAGGTTCATGGTGAAGGCACACCTATATTGGTCCATGGTGAAGGCACACCTACATAGGGCCATGGTGAAGACACACCTATACAGGTCCATGGTGAAGGCGCGCCTATATAGGTCCATGGTGAAGGCGCGCCTATATTGGTCCATGGTGAAGGCACACCTACATAGGGCCATGGTGAAGACACACCTATACAGGTCCATGGTGAAGACACACCTATACAGGTCCATGGTGAAGACACACCTATACAGGTCCATGGTGAAGACACACCTATACAGGTCCATGGCGTGCACAGAGGAAGGTGGCTCGGGACGAGGGAAGCGGAACGCAACACGGCGGAGGGACCGACAACCCCAGCACTGTAGGTATGCACCACGTACCAATGAGTCGTGAGAATCGTCTATTTTTCTGATTTCTCTCTGACTTAATTACGGCAGACAAACTATTTTCTGTTCGAATATTTTCAGTGCACAAGCCTACTTGCGGAATGATAACGTTTTTGGCGGTTAAATGTCAGCAACCGGGAGAAGTGTCACTTTGTACTACATGTCTTTGGAAGGTAGATAAAAATAAAAATAAAAGAATTAAAAAAAAGAAGAAGAGGGGTAAAAAAACGGAGGAGGAAGGAGACAAAAGCAAACAAATATTAACAGGGGGGGAGTCATGCAAGACAGGTTAAGTAGGAATTATGACGGGATAGGAGTTATGCAGAGAGTGGTGGTCAGGCATGCAGGAGAAGACAGTATCGTCACAGTCCTGTTGTGAACACAGTGGGTCAGTGGGTGTACTGGATAATTTATGCAGACAAGTTCCCACGCCGAGCCTTTGAGTACGGCAGTATTCGGCTAACCGGAGACACAAGAGTCGCCATCAGTTCCTTCCTTCGCACAAGCTACAGTGTGTCGTGGAATGCGCCGTGAGAAAAGACGGCTGTTCTTTTGCCGCCAGTTGTTCTCTTCTTGTTGCTAGCTGATTTCGCAGATAACTGAAACGATAACGTTCAGTGTGTGACGTAACCAAGAGAGTCGGAGTTGAGGCAGTCGACCTCTGGGTGACGTCATCACCTTTTCTTTTCCGCTGTTCTTTCTCTTCTCCATTCCATTTCTAGAAGAAACAAACTTCTTTTGTATATAGCGGGAAATAGGCAACTTTACAACGGAATTCCACTACGTTTTTTTCTCTCTCTTTTTCTCACGGTTTAAGTTTTTACTTGAGGTACCTGTTCTGGCGTGCACCTTAAGACCGACTTAGGAATTCGGTTGTGGGAGCGAGAGTTCAAACCAGCTTCGGGTTGCTTCTACAACACTAACCTACACACGTTAATTTCTACAACACTAACCTACACACGTTAATTTCTACAACACTAACCTACACACGTTAATTTCTACCACACTAACCTACACTTCTTATGCATAAATGTTTCTAAACTCCAAATCCATCTGAGCACCTACTGAAAAGTAAGTTTATTCAAAGTATGCTGCACACAATATGTTAGACAATCCTGTTACAATGTTAATCGTTCTACAACGCATTCGCTAACAAGTACAGGAAGACAAAAGGCAACTAGGCCAGTGCCTGCTACAGTCTACACGTCAGCAGCATCACATCAGATAAGAACAAGTACAGGAACACGAACAATTAGTCCTAGTGTAACTATTAACCGGGTAAAAAAAGAAAAAGAAAAGAAGAACAAGAAGAAACAAAGAAAGAAAAAGAAAACAAAACAGGAGCAAAACATTAAAGGGGACCCCAAGCTAACGACGCCAGCTGGTCTGCAGACAAAGCATTTTACCAATTTATAAAACAGATTTTGAACTCGCAGGCTTCCCATGGTTGTTCTATCACAGTCAGTGCAACTCGAGCACCTCTTGGGTTCCAGTCCAGCGCAGAAATGTTGGTTCGCTCTTTATTAGTGAAGAGTATAAAACGTCAGGCGCGTGACGTAATGGACACTTCTGCGCCTCACATGACGTCACAGTTATAGGACACAACGTGGGCAGCGCTCCCAATCGTCTTTTCTCGACTTTCAAACGTCCACACTTCAACCCCCCCCCCCCCCCCCCCCCCCCCACCGCCCTCTCAACCCGCAAAGGACTTTTGCTTCTTTAATAATAAAATAAAATAAAATAAAATGTTGCTGGGTACCGCGGTGCTTCCTCGCTTGGGGTTCCCTTTAATAATAGGTAACGAATTTCACAGTTCAAAGACCACCGGAAAGGTGTGGATACAAACAACGACAAAAAGACAACAATAATTCGGGAATATTAAATATATAACTGGCAAAACAGGACACATGTATACAGAAAGGAGCAAAAGCTCACAAATTTGTTTATACAATTTCATGCATATATGGTTTACAACTCAACAGTTTATAAATTACGTACACAATCGAATAGTTATAAAATCAGCGAACACAGATAAACGTGGAATACATTCAAAGAAGTATCGACAAAGCCAGCGCAGTGAATTATAATATTTAGCACACTGTTTGAATTATACCCTTTAAAAGCTTTGTGCGCCTTTGTCCTGGAGAATGGATTAGGAAAACTAAAACTGAGAGCATCATCGCTATCGTCTTTAATCTCTGACGCTGAATAACCATAGAATATATAGACTTAATACTGTTCGGCAGTAGTTTTGGCAGAAGATAAGCGATCGTAGGTTTGACTTTGGCTGTACACAAATTTGGATAACCAGAGCAAACATGGGGGTGGGGGTGGGGGTGGGGATGGGGGGTGGGGGGTGGGGGGTGGGGGACGCTTCCAAAAGTGATGCTAAGTCAGTATTAGACTATAAAGTTAAAATATCTTCTGCTTTTTATTTTTTTATTTTTTTATTTTTTTATTTTTTACACGACCAATTACCTTATATGACTGAATTCAGAAAGGAAAGATCTTCACAATCTGAAACAAAATTGACTTTTAAATAATTACTTAAATTTGTAATTATACCTACACCTTTGTCAGCTAGTCAACTATGGCTAGATGAGACTTAAAAAGATGAATTAAAAATAAATCACAAGTTGAGGAAAACACACAAAAACAACAACAACAAAATACCCCAGTTCAGATAGGAAAGGCAAACCGAATACAGGCCGAAAGGCTAGTATGTTGGGGAAATTGGAACAAGTCCGCTTGTGAATAGCACACACACACAAACACACACACACACACACACACACACACACACACACACACACACACACACACACACAACACACACACACACACACACACACACACACACACTTGTACTCATATAAGAACCACAAATAAATGCAATACCTCGCTTGCTCACAGTAAACTCAGTAAGTGTTATCGACATAAGCTCTACACAGAAAGTACACCAACGGACTACGCGGGACTTTTCTGTCATGTTCTATGGGGATTTTCAAACTACACTTTGTCTGCGCTACACGTTTTTTCACTTCTGACCATCTACAAGAAAAGGCAGCTCATTTTGACGATAATGCAATACTATGGCTCACATTTTTCTACTACTTGAACTTCAACTTAAAAGCAACAACAGCAGCAACGAGAAAATCTATGAAGATCCACACTGAAAAGGCTAGCTGTGGTGATTAAAGAACCACGTGTTTCCAATAGCTTTCAGTGCTGTCACCGCTACCTCCTACGCCGTCAGGCCCGTTGCAGACAGACAATAACACTCAGCTGGTGACGCTTTCGTCAGCATAAAGGAATATTATAAATCTCAGCTTACCTTTGTATCTACCTGGCAGTGTCCAACATTTGCGGGTTAATTTCTTTAAAATGCTATGAAAAGTTGCGGCAACAACTAAAAAAGAAGTAAACGATGACTAAAACCACGTACAAACAGCGGCAACATGGCAGACGCAAAAAGAAAAAGAAATCCAAAATGCCCCAAAATAAATAAATAAATATTAAGGAAATGAACCTTTTGGCACCTTGTAAAAATGTCTATGGACGGCTGAAAGTAAATCAGTCTTTGTCTACAAAAGAAGGAAAAAGCATGTCAAAGAACACACAC
>JABMCL010003659.1:440000-452500 GCA_018857735.1 Alviniconcha marisindica | reverse complement strand
TCAAGAACCAGAACTACGTCAAAGAGTTTCACTCAATGTCTGACACAGTGGTGATAAAGACGTTTCGTCATGATCAGTGTCTGACACAGTGGCGATAAAGATGTTTCGTCATGGTCGGTGTCTGACACAGTGATGATAAAGACGTTTCGTCATGGTCAGTGTCTGACACAGTGGTGATAAAGACGTTTTGTCACGATCGGTGCCTGACACAGTGGTGATAAAGACGTTTCGTCATGATCAGTGTCTGACACAGTGGCGATAAAGATGTTTCGTCAGGATCGGTGTCTGACACAGTGGTGATAAAGACGTTTCGTCATGATCAGTGTCTGACACAGTGGCGATAAAGATGTTTCGTCATGATCAGTGCCTGACACAGTGGTGATAAAGACATTTTGTCACGATCGGTGCCTGACACAGTGGTGATAAAGACGTTTTGTCACGATCGGTGTCTGACACAGTGGTGATAAAGACGTTTCGTCATGGTCAGTGTCTGACACAGTGGTGATAAAGATGTTTCGTCGTGATCAGTGTCTGACACAGTGGTGATAAAGATGTTTCGTCGTGATCGGTGTCTGACACAGTGGTGATAAAGATGTTCCTGTCACGGCCAGTACCTGAGACGTTGACGACAAAGATCTGTTTCTTCATGATGGTAATGGCGACGTCATCAGCGCTGCAGCTCGTCACGTCACGCGGCTCCTCTGAAATCTGAATGAACCCGTGACCATAAGAAATATGAATGAACACGTGGCCATAAGAAATCTGAATGAGCCCGTGGCCATAAGAAATCTGAATGAACCCGTGGCCATAAGAAATCCTTGTTCAGAGTACATTATTTCCGAGGGATGATTTAGAACAAGTCAAAATAAGAATGCCTGAGTTGGTATATGTGAATAATAATGTAATACTGAGCCAACGAGAATACATCCTTGATATTATACACCGCCAAAGTCATCATCCGTGCCGGTAATTATGTACCTGTCATTTGATATTGTCACGCTTCAACTTAGCTGACGCCTTGTGTCTAATGTTTCGCTTACAATGCTATTACAATACAACTTTATTGCCAAGTGTCAATACAATTGCACTAGGAATGCTTTGCGGTGCGAAGTACACTCATCACACAGTCACGCCAGTCATAGAATATCATTAGACTACAACAGCAGCAAACAAACATCCAGGTAAAAAGTCATTCATAAATAAATACACGAGAAATCCCATTGACATAAGCTATGCACATCACATAAAAATTGCCTCTTCACGAGGTCCCCCTCCTAAAAATTACTGTTCTAATAAAAGCAATTACAATAAGGATCAACACTTTATGTTGTTCAAACACGAAGAAAACACGAAGGAAAGCAGTTGTGTTCTGCCGGCCGGCAGGCAAGCACAGAGGTGGCCAGTGTAGGCAGAGCAGGACTAATCCTTGAAATGTACATATTATATACTTATACATGTAAACTGATTATACTACAGGCACTATTAGCCAGACAGCTAAAACCCAAGGCGTACATGGCTACGGGTGGTGGTGTAGGGCGGTGATTACCTGGATGTGGTCGATGAGATCGCCGTTACTGGTGAACTTCTGCATCCGCTTGTTGCGACAGTCCACAACGATGATCTCGTCACGTGGCGTGCACGTCACTCCCCACGATGACAGGCCGTCGTCTGAATTACAGTCCTCCACCTGCCACAACACCCACACAACACCCACACAACATCCACACAACACCCACACAACATCCACACAACACCCACACTCTCTATTTACCTGCCAAAACACCTACACAACACCCGCATTCTCCAAATCAGGTGCCACAACACCCACACTCTCCATTTACCTGTCACAACACCCACACTCCAAATCAGGTGCCGCAACACCCACACTCTCCATTTACCTGTCACAACACCCACACTCCAAATCAGGTGCCACAACACCCACACTCTCCATTTACCTGTCACAACACCCACACTCCAAATCAGGTGCCACAACACCCACACTCTCCATTTACCTGTCACAACACCCACACTCCAAATCAGGTGCCGCAACACCCACACTCTCCATTTACCTGTCACAACACCCACACTCCAAATCAGGTGCCACAACACCCACACTCTCCATTCAAGTGCCACAACACCCACACTCCAATTCGGGTGCCACAGATTCTCTCTTACTAAACCATCTCCCAGAAAGACAGACAGACAGACAGAGGCACAGACAGACAGACAGACAGAGGCACAGACAGAGATAGAAACAAAGAGAACTTCGCACACTTGCTGGACAACACAACACGTGAGTTCACATCGCTGAAACGGTCAATCTGACTGCAAACCTACAGTGTGTCGCCGACACAATCTGGAAAACGCATTCTGCTGGATGCGTCCAGAGTTTTAAATTCTCCCTGAACGACTGTCGCAGTGCAGTATGACAACCTCACCTGTATGCGTCCGAGAGTCTGGTAGTCTCGCTGGAATAGTGACAATCTCACCTGAATGTGTGCGAGAGTCTGGTAATCTGAAGAGGGTGACAATCTCACCTGAATGTGTCCGAGTGTCTGGTAGTCTGAAGAGAGTGACGATCTCACCTGAATGTGTCCGAGTGTCTGGTAGTCTCGCTGGAAGAGTGACGATCTCACCTGAATGTGTCCGAGTGTCTGGTAGTCTGAAGAGAGCGACGATCTCACCTGAATGTGTCCGAGTGTCTGGTAGTCTCGCTGGAAGAGCTTGACGGGCTCGTCTGGCATGAAGTTGACCCGGAACATCAAGTCCTCCTCCTGCCCCTCCCCGTCCCCCTCCTCCACTCCGTTCTGCCATGCGGGTTTCTCCATCCGCCACATGGCGTCCTTGATGGTGTCGTATGTCTGTGAGTCACAGAGAGAGAGGCCGTCGTCAGAGAGAGAGAGAGAGAGAGAGAGAGAGAGAGAGAGAGAGAGAGAGAGACAGAGACAGAGCAGAGACAGAGACAGAGACGGGAAAGGGGAGAGAGAGAGAGAGACCGGCAGAGAGGAAAAGACAGAGAGACCGTCGTCAGAGAGAGAGAGAGAGAGAGAGAGAGAGAGAGAGAGAGAGAGAGAGAGAGAGAGAGAGGAAAAGACAGACAGAAGACAGACAGACAGACAGACAGAAAACAGAGACAGACAGAAGAAGCAGCAAGAGAGAGAAGAGAGAGAGAGAGAGAGGAGACAGACAGACATACAGAAAGGGGACAGGGGAGACAGAGAAGAGAGAAACAGAGAAGACAGGAAAGGGCCAAAAACAGGGATTTTGCTTACCATAAGAGAGCGCAAAATGCACCACACACACAAAAACACACACACACACACGCACGCACGCACGACACGCACCCCACGCACGCACGCACGCACGCACGCACGCACGCACACAAAACAACACACACACGCACACACACACACACACACACACACACACACACACACACACACACACACACTAACGCTCCCCCACCTCACGTCTACAGAAAACACACAAAAACTGAAACACAGACAGCATCCGCGAATCATACCTGTAAGATCTCTACGTCACTTCCGTACTTGAGCAGGAACTGCATGCGGTTGTTGGCTGCCCTGAGGGTCTTGGAGTGGTCCTTGGCGGGCCCCGTCTTGCCCTCCACCTTGTCCCTCAGCACGCGGTGCGTGTTCGCCAGTTCCTGCAACAGCTTCTCCTCGCTCTCCGCGATCTTCCGCTGCATGTCGGCCGCCAGGCTGCGGATTCTCTCCCTTGAGCTTCGCACCGTTTCTTCCAGAACCTGCAGCACGGGTCAGCAGCTGGTCATGACAACAGGGGCGGGGAGACTGTCATTGCAACAGGGGCGGGGAGACTGTCATTGCAACAGGGGCGGGGAGACTGTCATTGCAACAGGGGCGGGGAGACTGTCATTGCAGAGAGGGCGGGGAGACTGTCATTACAACAGGGGCGGGGAGACTGTCATTGCAGAGAGGGCGGGGAGACTGTCATTGCAACAGCGGCGGGGAGACTGTCATTGCAGAGAGGGCGGGGAGACTGTCATTGCAGACAGGGCGGGGAGACTGTCACTGTGACATGGTCGGGGAGACTGTCACTGTAACAGGGGCGGGGAGACTGTCACAATAACAGGGGCGGGGAGACTGTCACTGCAACAGAGGCGGGGAGACTACCATTGCAACAGGGGCAGGGAGATTGTCATTGCAATGGGGGCGGGGGAGACTGTCACTGTAACAGACTGTCACTGTAACAGGGGCGGGGAGACTGTCACTGCAACAGCCTGCAGCAATCTGTTTAATCCCCATTCGCAACCTGTATACGCACCTCAATGGAGTCCCCGAAGCCGCCGCTGACGCCCTCAGCTGTGGGCATGGACTGCAGCCGGATCACCAGCTCCGCCATGTCCTCCTCCCGGGCGGAAATGGCGTCACTGACCGTCACGCAGTTGTCGCACTTCCGGTGACTGACGGCCACGCACTGCACGCAGGCCGCGTCCTTGCAGTCCACGCAGTAGAGCGTGACGGTCTGGCCGGCGTGACGGCAGCAAGGGACGGGCCGTTTCCGCTTCATGACGTTCTCCAGCGACAGCTTCTGCATCTCCTCCAGCGAGATGACGACGTGGTCGGCGGTGGCGGCTCCGTGAAGGTGAACGTTGGTGCACGCCTCGCACACGGCGTCGTGACAGTCCATGCACCTGACGGACACAGCAGGGCTTTTTCTGGTTACTGTTAGCACCGTGAGTTTTAACAGTCATCATATGGTTTGAAGTGAGCAGCGAACTGATTGACATGTATGTTTGTAGTTTTACTCCCACCCCACCCCACCGGCCTTGTGTATTTTAATTGTGTATTAACAGTGCTATCTAAGTGTGTTTTAATTTTTTTATGTTATTGTGAAGTGCTGCGAAGCTATCCATGCAAAGGTACTGAGCTAGTGGCACTGTAGAAATGTCCATTGTCTAGTATTTCTATACTTTTAAACATTACACACACACACACACACACACACACACACACACACACACACACAACAACACACACAACCACACACACACCACACACACACACACACACACCACACACACACACACACACACACACACACACCACACACACACACACACCAATCAGAAGAAACAACTATTGAAACAAGCCAAAAACCCGACAGTCCAGACTCACCAGTTGAGAGCAGGGGAAGTGACGTCACGCCTGTTGCAGAGGTCACATGACTTGTCGGGTCCATAGGCAGCGATGACCTCGTTCAGCTTGCTGACGAAGCTGTCCTCGGGGAACGTGTCCCGCGCCACGCGCTGGGCTTTCGGCACGTCCGTGGGCTGCCGGCACGTGGGGCAGGGGAAGTAACTCTTGCCCGACTCCTTCACCTGCAGGTCAGTACAACGAGAAGCGTTATCGTTCTTGCCATCGTTGTCTGCTGACGTGCATTTGCGGTCTGCAAGTGGCACACAAGTATTACCGGCCTAAATAACTGGAAATCAGTAAAGGAAAGGATTGTGTTGTTCTTGTTTTTACGCCCAGTAAGCCCTGACGGTTGAGGGTGGGGGGTGGACGGGGACAGGGGGCCATGGACGAGGCGGGTGGGGGGGGGGTGGGGTGGGGGGTGGGGTGTGTGGGTGGGGTGGGGGGTGGACTGTGGAGGGGGGGGGTAGTAAACAGTAGTTTATATCATTCTTCAGTACAGTCAATACGTTTACTTTTGCTTCAGTCTGAAACCTGCTATCAAAACTGTATAACTAGTTAAGGGGGAGGGGGGAGGGAGCGGACAGACAGACAGACAGACAGACAGACAGAGAGACAGAGGCAGAGAGACAGAGAGACGGAATGGAGAAAGAGAGAGACAGCCAGGCAGAGAGCGGCAAGCCAAGGAAAGACAAAGGGAGACAATGAGACTCTGAGATCTCAACTTTATGAAGTGTCTGGCGTGACAGCGCTAAGCAGTGCAAATCTACGGACGCTTCAATAAAAACCCTATCATTTACAGCACACAGTAACCGCTCGTAAATCCACACAGCCATTCAGGCCTCCATTCAACGCCGAGTGTGATAATGCTTTATCGGCCTGTCGGCCCGGGGCCACTGTGTGAATAACTCGTTTGTGTGGCATGCCCCAGACACGTCCGCCATTGCACCGCACAGCTTGTACCAGGCCCTCGTAACCAGCACGGCTTGTACCAGGCCCTCGTAACCAGCACGGCTTGTACCAGGCCCTCGTAACCAGCACGGCTTGTACCAGGCCCTCGTAACCAGCACAGCTTGTACCAGGCCCTCGTAACCAGCACGGCTTGTACCAGGCCCTTGTAACCAGCACGCTTATACCTTACAGGATAATTGTAACCAGGTTGTCCAGTGTAACAGCGTTGTAGTCGTAACCGCAGGCTTTTTGTACGGCGTCCCCTTGTACCCAGGACCCCCTTGCCTAGAAGTGATCATCCCGCCGTAAAAGTTTGTCCATTAACCAGCATTGTACATTAACCAACCTTATACCAGGCCCTCGTAACCAGCACGGCTTGTACCAGGCCCTTGTAACCAGCACAGCTTGTATCAGGCCCTCGTAACCAGCACGGCTTGTACCTACAGGATAATGAACTGGTGTCCAGTGTATGTGAGTATGTGTTTTTGCAGCGACGGCGAGTGCCAGAGAGGATCATGCGCCATAGAAAGCCATTATTATATTATTGTTATTATTATTATTATCGGCCTGTGGCGGCTTGTACCAGTGTCCGGGTGTTGGCGTGTGTGTGTGGGTGTGTGTGTGTGTGTAGTGTGTGTGTGTGAGAGAGAGAGAGAGAGAGAGAGAGAGAGAGAGAGAGAGAGAGAGAGAGAGAGAGTGTGTGTGGTGAGATGGTGTGTGTGTGTGTGTGTGTGTGTGTGTGTGTGAGTGTATGTGTGTATGTGTGTGTGAATGTATGTGTGTGTGAGTGTGTGTGTGTGTGAGAGAGAGAGAGAGAGAGGAGGAGGAGAGAGAGGAGAGAGAGAGAGAGAGAGAAGGAGAGAGAGAGAGAAGACAGACAGACAGACAACAGACAGACACAGACAGACAGACAGCAGACAGACGAGACAAAAAGAGGCACAGTGTGTGGGAGAAGAGAGAGAGAGAGAGGAGAAGAGAGAGAGAGAGAGAGAGAGATAGATGAGAGGAGGGTGGAGAGAGAGAGAGAGAAGTGTGTGTGTGTGAATGTGTGTGTGTTGTGTGTGTGTGTGTGTGTGTGTGTGTGTGTTGTGTGTGTGTGTGAGTGCCTACTCGCTGTGTCCACGCGTGCTGGCGTACACACTGTATCTCTCGAACACATTGGCAACAAGGCTGTGATGAACAGCACAAAGAAAACATTTCACCAAAATACACCTCTCATTCCTCGCTTTGACAAAGCACAATGAACCGCGCTGCCGATCAACTTCTGATTGAAATCGAAGCCGGCGTGCTGAGAGCCGTAAAACAGCCCGGAGATAAAGGAACAGGCCAGCAGTCTCTCACTCCACTGAAAGAGCCTTTCATTCCATAAACTGTAGCAAACAAACACGAGAAGGAAAGCAATATACAACGTCGTGCCGCACTCAGTGACAGCGGTTTCTCGGTGCAGCCTTTGTAGGGCGAAAGTAACCCGTCACGTTACACAGGAACAACGTGGCCGACAGCTCCATTTAAAGGAACGGGCCCTTTCAAAACGCACGGAGTCCTGTGAGTGGACAGATATAAATTATGACTACAAGCGTTTAATTAGTTTTACTCATAATACACAAAATATGAGAGAGAGAGAGAGAGAGAGAGAGAGAGAGAGAGAGAGAGGAGAGAGAGAGAGAGAGAGAGAGAGCTGTTGGCTATGGGCGCTTAAAAAGGATTGTTGCACTCACTGTTGGCTGTGGGCACTGAAAAAGGCTTGTTGCACTTGCTGTTGGCTATGGGCACTGAAAAAAGCTTGTTGCACTTGCTGTTGGCTATGGGCACTGAAAAAGGCTTGTTGCACTGTTGGCTATGGGCACTGAAAAAGGCTTGTTGCACTTTCTGTTGGCTATGGGCACTGAAAAAGGCTTGTTGCACTGTTGGCTATGGGCACTGAAAAAGGCTTGTTGCACTGTTGGCTATGGGCACTGAAAAAGGCTTGTTGCACTGTTGGCTATGGGCACTGAAAAAGGCTTGTTGCACTGTTGGCTATGGGCACTGAAAAAGGCTAGTTGCACTGTTGGCTATGGGCACTGAAAAAGGCTTGTTGCACTGTTGGCTATGGGCACTGAAAAAGGCTTGTTGCACTGTTGGCTATGGGCACTGAAAAAGGCTTGTTGCACTGTTGGCTATGGGCACTGAAAAAGGCTTGTTGCACTGTTGGCTATGGGCACTGCAAAGAGAATCGTTTGCTGGATCATTAGGCCTAGCTATAGAAATGTAGACACGCACGGTTATAGGTGCAGACATTAAGTTTGTTGGACTATTTTATGTACCAGTGTATGCTGCACGATGCAGATCGATGGCCGGACTGGATGCTGTAGAATGGTATGTAGCATAGTAAAGCACTGCAGGAGGTGGTTTGTTCGGCAACTTCCTGTAAGACTGTAGAAGTGCATTTGATGTGGTGGATGTACAACTTGTTGGATTGCTTCCTACAGAAGGCTGGCAACATAATTTAAGTGTCAGGAGTATGGCTAGTGAACTGTTCACTACAGAATGGCACTGCAAAGAGTAGGGTTTGTTGGACTGTTCACTACAGAATGGCACTGCAAAGAGTAGGGTTTGTTGGACTGTTCACTATAAAAGGGCACCGAGGCAATGCAAAGAGTAGGGTTTGTTGGACTGTTCACTATCCAATGGCACTGCAGAGAGTAGAGTTTGTTGGACTGTTCACTGTACAATGGTACTGCAAACAGTAGAGTTTGTTGGACTGTTCACTGTACAGTGGCACTGCAAACAGTAGAGTTTGTTGGACTGTTCACTGTACAATGGCACTGCAAACAGTAGAGTTTGTTGGACTGTTCACTGTACAGTGGCACTGCAAACAGTAGAGTTTGTTGGACTGTTCACTGTACAGTGGCACTGCAAACAGTAGAGTTTGTTGGACTGTTCACTGTACAGTGGCACTGCAAACAGTAGGGTTTGTTGGACTGTTCACTGTAGAAAGACGGTAAGGCACTGCAGTGACTATGCATGGTTTCATTGTTCGATCATTCCTAGTTGAAGTGTAGTTTCATTGTTCACCCACTCCCAGCTAAAGTGTAGTTTCATTGCTCGATCACTCCGTATTAAAGTGTGAGTTTGTGTACATTAGGTGGAGAGTGTACAGTTTCTTGGATTGCCCATTTAAAGGTCGCAGTGTACTTCAAATAACGAGCACAAGATTTTCTTAGAAGAAGGTTAGTAATGTACTTTAAGAGTTGAGAGTACGGCTTGTGCATGGATTCCTACAGAAGGCTAGAATCACTGCACATTCACAGAGTTTGTTGAAGATGAGTTTGTGCAAGCGCAGTAACGCAACAGAGACCGAGAACACAACACACATAAAATCTTGCCCATATCCACACACACACACATACACACATGCGCGCGAAAACGCACAAACAGGCAGATAAACATCCACACGCACACAAGCAAATACACATAGATACACAGTGACAAAGACAGATACTGACACATCCACAGACACACAAGGGCAAACACGCACAGACACACAGTGAGAAAAACAGTCCGATACACATCTACACGCATACAAGCAAACACACACAGACACACAGTGAGAAAGACAGTTAGATACACATCTACACGCATACAAGCAAGCACACACAGGCACACAGTGAGAAAGACAGTGAGATACACATCTACATGCATACAAGCAAACACACACAGACACACAGTGAGAAAGACAGTCAGATACACATCTACACGCATACAAGCAACCACACACAGACACACAGTGAGAAAGACAGTCAGATACACATCTACACGCATACAAGCAAACACACACAGACACACAGTGAGAAAGACAGTCAGATACACATCTACACGCATACAAGCAAACACACAGACGCACAGTGAGAAAGACAGTCAGACACCCATCTACACGCATACACTGAAGCAAACGCACACAGACACACAGTGAGAAAGACAGTCAGATACACATCTACACGCATACAAGCAAACACACACAGACACACAGTGAGAAAGAGAGCCAAAGAGACCGTGCGACAGACACGCACGAACACATCGGCGGGTGTGTGTGAAGTCAGTCATTAAGAAGTGTCGCCTACAAGCCGAATCACGCAAGGCCTTTTTATGACCCCGAAGAGCGATCTGTTTTTAGACATGGCAGACTGCCCTTCACATTCTAGGCTGTCTCTATCAACAAATCGTAAATTGCCTCTGTGTGTGTGTGTGTGTGTGTGTGTGTGTGTGTGTGTGTGTGTGCGCGCGCGCGCGTGCACAAAAATCTAATCCTTACCCTGTAAGGTCCAAAGTAGGAAAAAGAACGAAAGCCGTGCGTCTTGCGTTTGTATTGTTGAATCTTGAGTATGCGAGAACCAGAAGAAGAGCGAAGCGTTTCGGGACGGAGTGTAGACATGTAGCAGTTCAAAGAGGTAGGAAGGACCAGAACCATTTATGACACGAAAGCACATGCTATAAATCTGTGTAATTTATGTTTTTAACTCACTCGGTGTGCGTGCGTGAAAAATGTTTGCTTCTTTCTCCCCACCCCCTGCGCAGTGAACATGCATACTCTTGCGTGGAAGTGTCAGTTTATGCGCATTATTAAAGACCATTCGTCGATTTGACACAGGCGGCTGACGCAGTGCAATATCAATTATCCAGTAACCACGGGTAGCTGACAGTATCGGTCATCCAGTAACCACGGGTAGCTGACAGTATCGGTCATCCAGTAACCACGGGTAGCTGACAGTATCGGTCATCCAGTAACCACGGGTAGCTGACAGTATCGGTCATCCAGTAACCACGGGTAGCTGACAGTATCGGTCATCCAGTAACCACGGGTAGCTGACAGTATCGGCTATCCAGTAGACAGCGGGTGGCTTCAAAGAGACACCACATTCTGGAGGGCCCAGTGAAGCAAGCAAATCCAACACCGACCGAGTAATCGACCAGTTCTTCTCGGATGAGTAGTTTGGACACGGATCATTTGAAAAGAGAATGGGACCCCTCTACTGGCACATAGTTCAGGAGCTGTGTGAGAGTCGAGGTGGCCGTCCTGGACTGTCCGTCCTAACGAGCCTTCTGGTTTCCGTGGACGTAAAGAATTATTGCACCGTGCTTCGGCATTGGTCACAACTTGTCCCTAATATGTCAACTGACATCTGAGGACATTAAGCATCACTTCACACCACCATCTACTGGCAGGCTAGAAGAGGTGGGGGTGAGGGGGGGGGGGGGTGAGGTGAGGGGTGGGGTGGGGGTGTGATATTATCACTGTTTCGTCTTTGTTCGCGGTAGGCAAAGTTTCCGTGGGCACTGTGAGATGGGAGGACAAGTCACTTGGGTAAAGTGGTGATGTTTTACATTTATGCACCCCCACCCTCACCCCCCTGTGTGTGTGTGTGTGTGTGTGTGCGCGCGCGTGCGTGCGTGCGTGTGTCTGTGTGCGTGCGTGCGTGTGTGTGTGTGTGTGTGTGTGTGTGTGTGTGGACCTATGCACAACCACCACCCCGGCTTTCACAATAACCCGAGCATACCCAGATTAGCTTTCCAATCCGGAAAGTTGGCGGCATGAAAGAAGAAGTAGAACGTTCGCGTCTGGGTTGATTGACTTGTGGTTCACGTCTGAGTTGACTGATTTGTGGTGTACGTCTGAGTTGATTGACGTGTGGTTTACGTCTGAGTTGATTGACTTGTGGTTTACGTCTGAGTTGATTGACTTGTGGTTCACGTCTGAGTTGACTGACTTGTGGTTTACGTCTGAGTTGATTGACGTGTGGTTTACGTCTGAGTTGATTGACTTGTGGTTCACGTCTGAGTTGACTGACTTGTGGTTTACGTCTGAGTTGATTGACTTGTGGTTCACGTCTGGGTTAAGTAAACATGGTGTTTACGTCCACAGAAACCATAAGGCTTATTAGGGACGGGGAGAAGGGGGGGAATGGGGTATGGAGGTGTAAACATGGTGCTTAACGTCCACAGAAACCATAAGGCTTATTAGGGACGGGGAGAGGGGGGAATGGGGTATGGAGGTGTAAACATGGTGCTTAACGTCCACAGAAACCATAAGGCTTATTAGGGACGGGGAGAAGGGGGGGAATGGGGTATGGAGGTGTAAACATGGTGCTTAACGTCCACAGAAACCATAAGGCTTATTAGGGACGGGGAGAAGGGGGGAATGGGGTATGGAGTGTAAACATGGTGCTTAACGTCCACAGAAACCATAAGGCTTATTAGGGTCGGGGAGAAGGAGGGAAGGGGGTATGGAGGTGGGGGGAGAGGGAGTCTGGGTTGATTGACTTGTGGGTCACGTCTAGGTTGATTGACTTGTGGTTTACGTCTGAGTTGATTGACTTGTGGTTTACGTCTGAGTTG
>JABMCL010003659.1:417500-432500 GCA_018857735.1 Alviniconcha marisindica | reverse complement strand
GCGTGTGTGTGTGTGTGTGTGTACGTGTGTGTGTGTACGTGCGTACGTGCGTGCGTGCGTGGTGTGTGTGTGTGTGTGTGTGTGTGTGTGTGTGTGTGTGTGTGTGTGTACGAGCGTGTGTGTGTGTGTGTGCGTGCGTGCGTGCGTGCGTATATGTGTATGTGTGCGTGCGTGCGTGCGTGCGTGCGTGCGTGTGTGCGTGCGTGCACGTGTGTGTATGTGTGTGTGGTGGGGGGGGGGGGGGGGGGGGGGGGGGGGGGGGGGGGGGTTACTGGAGTTGGAGGGAATGGAGGCGGGACGTCCCAGGCGACAAGGGCAGGCAGACATGGCCGACCTGCCGACCACGTGTGGATTGACAGCTGTTCGCACTGACGTTTCTTTTCAACCATTCCCTTTTATGTCATAATATGCCGCACACCCATGGAGCCTGTCACTGAAGAGGAAAGCGTGTGTTTGAATGTTTTGCCGTGGGTGCTGCCATTTTGTGCTCGTCATGTCAGTCTGTATGAGCCAGTGACGTCATGGACGAAGCAGGAATATAAATGTGTGGCCAAGGTATCAAATACTTTACTTACTTACTTATCATATACCTCAGAACTCAAGAGCTGTGTGAAAGTCTAGGTGGCTGTCCTGGGCTCCCGTCCCTAATAAGCCTACCGTGTCTGTGGACGTAAAGCAAAACTCAACCAACTAGACTGTAAGAAAAAACTGAGGTTCGTGTGTTGTAAACTTGCAACTGGCAGAACAAGGAAAAAGGTTCGTGTGTTGTAAAACAACTGAGAGAACGAGGAAAAAGGTTCGTGTGTTGTAAAACAACTGAGAGAACAAGGACAAAGGTTCGTGTGTTGTAAAACAACTGAGAGAACAAGGAAAAAGGTTCGTGTTTTGTAAAACAACTGAGAGAACAAGGAAAAAGGTTCGTGTGTTGTAAAACAACTGAGAGAACAAGGAAAAAGGTTCGTGTGTTGTAAGACAACTGACAGAACAAGGAAAAAGGTTCGTGTGTTGTAAAACAACTGAGAGAACAAGGAAAAAGGTTCGTGTGTTGTAAGACAACTGACAGAACAAGGAAAAAGGTTCGTGTGTTGTAAAACAACTGAGAGAACAAGGACAAAGGTTCGTGTGTTGTAAAACAACAGAGAGAACAAGGAAAAAGGTTCGTGTGTTGTAAGACAACTGACAGAACAAGCAAGTGAAGCCTGCAGGTGGAAATGCCATGTTTCTACGTTTTCTAAATTTTTAGGCCAGCTGACGTTTCAGTCGGTCACGTTCCCTTTTAATGATATTCCGGGTTACTTCAACTTAGTTTATGATTTGATCTTACTTCACTCTAATTCCAGGATACAACCGCCCTGGATGACGTGTTAAAAAAAAAAAAGAAGAAGAAGAAAGGAAGAAAAGTTACTCCAATTTCCATTTTTAAATCCATTTGTTATACCTCAGTCCCATTAATTTTTGTCTCTACGTCTTGCGGACACTGTCCGTTGCAGCATATTTGGGGGGAAACGGCAGCCTATTTGAGTGAAGCTGTCTTCAGTTAAAAACAAAACTCAACAACCGACAAGAAAACCCTAAGAAGGCCGCTAGCACCGCAACTTTGATAGCATTTGCCACCCTGTTCCTTTTGTGTCTCTGATGATTATACCCGCAGCGCTCTTGAGATACGCGTGTTCGGCACCGGCCATAATTATGTGCGCCATCAACAAAATGCCGGCCGGTATAGCAGTTAAAAGTTTGAAGGAGCTGGCGTCGTTTGCACTGACTGAGTTGACTCAAAAGGGCTGCAGGCTGTTTCACAGACATTCCTCAGTGACCGTAGTCAGTCATAAGGCGCCGGCAGCTCAGCCTGGCTCTCCGACAGCGTGTCCCGGGGTCATTTTGGTTACACAACCGGCTCCTTACTTTCGGCCTTTCTTTGTGGCGGCCAACCCCTGCCAATCAGCTAATGTGGCACTGACTTTGATAACATTTGCGCCAACACCGCGGCCACTGACAACATACAACTGTGGGTAGTGTAGCGGCGGAGGAGGGGCCGGAGCGGCCCAGGTGGATAGGTGGGGGGTCATCAGTCTACTACTACTACTACTGCCGCTACTGCTACTACTACCGTACAATTGGGCTACTACTATGACTACTACTACTAGTAATACTCAGCAGTCACTGATATGCTATTTCTGTAGCCATATCTCCATGACAAGGGTGAGCACACCGCGCTTTACAAGATCAACAAAAAATGTATACATTAAAGTTTCAGAATAATAATTATTATAGTCAAAATATGGCATTCTTCGAACTCAGTGATACTGACACGAACTCAGTGACACTGACCACACCCACCGCACTCATGTGACTGACGCCGCACGCGCACTCAAATCTCAGTGAGTTCCGATTCCGCTGAGGACATCATCATCGTCGTCTGCAACAACCTGAAGTTGTTTAAAACTATATAAATCAGGTGGGAACTCGTCGAGCTGCAGAATAATACTGTGTATCTATTGACATTACTCGGAAGCGTTACCGGCTGGACACTGAAGAAAACCCTGCTTTCGTTTTCGGTTTCCTCCGGAAGGGAAGCAATCGCGACACTGTGGAAAAAACCTGATAAGGGAAACAATTCTGACCAAACCACTCTTTTCTTCTTCTTTCTGTTCAGTTCCTTTCCACAAAGACACACGTATCCAAACAAAACTAGTATACACATTTGTTTAACTCCCATTCAAAACGGAAATTATTTTGACCGAGCTCTGAATTTACAAATGTGAAAAAAAAGAAAAAAAATTGGGACTGAGATTATGGTGTCTGCTGCTTTGATCCAAAATGGAGTCCCCTAGCGCCAGCTGGCTGAGGTCTGCTGCTCGAATTAGTGACAATGTTGATGACAGCAAACCGTTTACCTGGAGGGATGGTTTCAGAATTGTAGATTTGAACGAACTTGCAAAGCAGATGCGTTGCAAACGATGTGCATCTCTCCTTGACTTGAACGACACACAAAACGAGACCCGATTTGGGCTTGCTAGCGTGTTGTCTGTGGAGTGTTCCTGCGGCACTTTGAACGATGTGTGTACAGGGAAAATCCAGAGGATGAACGAAGGGAAGGCTATGTTTGAAGTCAACATCAAAGCCTCCATAAGTAAGTGGAAGGGATGAATTTTTTTCAGCATTGATGCAGTAGGGGTTGTACAGTTTGTAGACGTGAAGTGTAGTGTGTCACAGTCAGTGGTCGACGAACTGCCGTGGTAATCCAGCAGCTGCACAGCTAGCCTGCAGTTGACTCCCGGTCGAGATCGGCTGGAGGCGTTTTTCAGTTCTTTCACAGTTGTGCAGATTCATTGCCTGGCTGGCCTTTGTGTGAAATAGATATGTGTCAAAACTGTCGCAGAAAGATTTGTGGCAAAAACTGCCATGCAAATACAATTGGGAAGGGGTTGGTTGGCCTAATTAACGGTGTGAACATTCTGGGTAAAAAACCCTTTTGAGTTAGATTAAAGAAAATAAAGAACACACACACACACACACACACACACACACACACACACACACACACAGGTGCCAGAATGATCAGCAATTTGATTGTGGGCCCTCAACATGAAAAAGACGCAGAGAGAGAGAGAGAGAGAGAGAGAGAGAGAGAGAGAGAGAGAGAGAGAGAGAGATTGATTGATTGATTGATTGAACTTTATTTCTCAACAGTGAAGATATTAGCACAAAGGCCGACTCACATATCTGCCGTTGCTACAGTACTACTAATAACCAAGACATTCACAGTTAAATATTATTACAGAGAGAGAGAGAGAGAGAGCAATGCAACAAAAATCACAAACATTTTGAAAACTACAAGCATGTATTCTCATTGTGTATTCTTTTCCTAATTGGGGCAATGGGGCCTGGGATTTCCTATAGAATATAAGGGAAACCTCTGTGATTAGAGGAATGTAAAACAGTCAGACAGTGTGTGCATAAATATATATTATATCATAAATTCTGGACTGGATAGTACTAAAATAAATAGTGGCTTATTGTTAAGATCAGTAACTAAATCAGTAAATGACTAATTCTGACTTTGGTCCTTGTTTGTGGATTCAGTTTAACCCACAGTCAGTGTTAATACTTGTTGCTGCTGTTGTGACATAATATAATTGGTGGTTGATTAAAACCTCAATGCTCAGAATTTTAATTTCTGAGAAAAAGCAAACAAATAACAACAATTTTAAGTTCTGAGAAAAAACAAACAACAGCAAACAAACAAACAAAACTCAAGCTATTAATTATTTTTGAACTTGGGCCTTTTTTTTCTTTTTTTCTTTTTACCTAGCTCAGTAATGTTAATTTGTTATAAATATGATGGATATCGTTTGCTACAAAGATGACACTGATTGCTGTTTTCTTTTAAAAATAGGCAAGCTTTATGGTTTTCCCCGGATGTAATTCATCTGAAATGACAACTTATGAGGTTTGGAACTTGACTAACAAGATAGCATGTGTGTGTGTGTGTGTGTGTGTGTGTGTGTGTGTGTGTGTGTGTGTGTGTGTGTGTGTGTGAATGATTAAAGCAAAGTGACTTACAAAGTTTTGGAACTTTCCTGTGTCAACATTTTCTGGAGCTGTGAACTGTTTACAGCAGATTATTAGGTCTTCAGTTCTTAGTGGAGTAGGCGCAGGGGACAGAATTTCAGCAAGATAAACTACAGGTGCAGGATTGTTCTGAAAAATTACTGTCAGTGTGTTCATTGTCATGTTTGGTTGTATGCAATTTTTCAAAACACTATGTTTGCTGTACACAAGTTCTAAATAGTGTTTGTGACCCTTGTATTTTATGTTATATGTAATACAGGGGTCACATTGAATGGTAATAATTTGCATTGTTTGTTTGCAGACATGTTGCTTTATGGTGTTGGCGCTCAGCATGTGATCAACTTTCTTGCTGTCCTTGACATTCCATTGCCCATGTCTGATGACACGTCTCTCCTCATCCCGTCTTCCCCCAACGACATCACTTCTGTGCTTTTGCCATCCGCCAACAACGTTGCTGTGGCACCACAATCACCCTCCACCTCCAACGACCCTCCCCGGCCACAAAATCAAGGGGCCTATTGTGATTCAGCTGCCACCAGTCCTTCCAGAGATTCCAAACTTCTCCTGACCCCACCTGTTGAGGTCAAGGCAGACAGAGCGCAGATGGTGAAAGCTGGCGATGACTCGGACAGCCAGAGCCGTTCTCCCGACACCCCGACAGGCACCAAAGGAAAACTGTCATCAAGTTGTCTGAAGAGGAACCAGAAAACTAGGGCGTCGCACACGGCAGCGGAGGAGGAGAAGGAGTTTGTGCCTTCAGCCGCCAAACTGGAAGAAACGGAAGACGCCGAGTCAGGATTGCTTGATATTTCCTTTGAAGTGGCGGGAACTCTGGCTGCTGTACACACACCGGCAGGGAGGAAGTACTACAAGTGCCCCTTGTGCCCGAGAGTGTTACCCAGCAGTCGTGGCTTTAACATTCATGTTGGCCGAAAGCATCAAGTTTCTAACTATCAAGGTAACTGACTTTGGGGGGTAATGTATAAATTATATGCAAGGATCATTCTCCAAAGTGTTACATCACTTGTCAAAATCCAAGTGGCTGACACATGTATAGCTTTAGAGAACAACCCATTTTGTTGTTGTTAGTGTGATGGCTCCATTTCTAGTCGTGCTTTGGACTTGGAGTACTAGTGCACCCCCCAGAAAACATGCATGCTTGGTTTTTAACTTGCAATACGATATATATATATATATATATTTATATATATATTTCAGTTTGCATCAGTTGTCTAAGTCTGTGCTCTCTTACAAAGTTACAAACTTGTAGAACTTGTACTTACGTTTGCAGACAATGTTGCATACCTGTGACTGTGTAAGCTAAATTGCAAACTGAATTTCTTATTCTTCACCTGCTTTAATTCCACTGCCTTTGTTATGAACAAAATCATTTTCATGTCAAATTTGTTCCCCACTTGAGAAAACAGTGATGGGCTAACATTGAGAAAGCTGATCCACAGTGTTGTGCATCATCCGTGTTGCACGTGCAGCATTAAAACCTTTTTTCTTTACTACAGTACAGCTGTTTCAGGGCACAGAGCAGCCCTGTCATGGGCAAGATGAGGTTTGGACTCCTGATGTTTGCATGTGTTTCAGTGGAGCATTGTGTGTGGTTTGGACTCCTGATGTTTGCATGTGTTTCAGTGGAGTATTGTGTTTGGTTTGGACTCCTGATGTTTGCGTGTGTTTCACTTTCAGTGGAGCATTATATTATAATAATGATGTGGTTTTGACTCCTGATGTGTTTCAGCGGAGCATTATAAGAATGTTGTGGTTTTGACTCCTGATGTATGCATGCATTTCAGAGGAGCATTATAATAATGATGTGGTTTTGACTCCTGATGTATGCATGTATTTCAGCGGAGCATTATAACAATGATGTTTTTGACTCCTGATGTATGCATGCGTTTCAGCGGAGCATTATAATAATGATATTGTTTTGACTCCTTATGTGTGCATGTGTTTCAGTGGAGCATTATAACAATGATGTGGTTTTGACTCCTGATGTATGCATGCATTTCAGCGGAGCATTATAATAATGATATTGTTTTGACTCCTTATGTGTGCATGTGTTTCAGCGGAGCATTATGAGCTGGGGCCCAACGCAGGATACACAGGAAACAAAGCTCAGGTACACTTGGCCTCTACCTCAGTGCCTGCTGCACACTTGCTCAACTCTGTTATTCTGTTATATTTCATATTTCATGCTCAACTCTGTTATTCTGTTATATTTCATATTTCATGCTCAACACTGTTATTCTGTTTATATATATATATATATATATATATATATATATATATATATATATATATATATACAGTGTTGAGCATGACATATGAAATATAACAGAATAACAGAGATGAGCATGAAATATGAAACAGAATAACAGTGCTGAGCATGAAATATGAAATACAACAGAATAACAGTGTTGAGCATGAAATATGAAATAGAATATGTTTCATATTTCATGCTCAACACTGTTATTCTGTTATATTTCATGCTCAACACTGTTATTCTGTTATATTTCATATTTCATGCTCAACACTGTTATTCTGTTATATTTCATATTTCATGCTCAACACTGTTATTCTGTTATGTTTCATATTTAATGCTCAACACTGTTATTCTGTTATATTTCATGCTCAACACTGTTGTTCTGTTATATTTCATATTTCATGCTCAACACTGTTATTCTGTTATGTTTCATATTTAATGCTCAACACTGTTATTCTGTTATATTTCATGCTCAACACTGTTATTCTGTTATATTTCATATTTCATGCTCAACACTGTTATTCTGTTATATTTCATATTTCATGCTCAACTCTGTTATTCTGTTATATAATATATTTCATTGATAGAGTGTTTTGTGCTGAGCTGTAACCAGTGTAAGCACCACCTCCATTGGTTACCTTCCCACAAGACACGCTTTAGGTGTGACCATGATATCATACTGTGTTGACTGGTGGAGTGCCTGCTGATCTGACCGCCATATCATACTGTGTTGACTGGTGGAGTGCATGGTGATCTGACCGCCATATCATACTGTGTTGACTGGTGGAGTGCATGGTGATCTGACCGCCATATCATACTGTGTTGACTGGTGGAGTGCACGCTGATGTGACCGCCATATCATACTGTGTTGACTGTGACCGCCATATCATACTGTGTTGACTGGTGGAGTGCACGCTGAACTGACCACCATATAATACTGTGTTGACTGGTGGAATGCCTGCTGATGTGACCACCATATAATACTGTGTTGACTGGTGGAATGCCTGCTGATCTGACCGCCATATAATACTGTGTTGACTGGTGGAATGCCTGCTGATCTGACCGCCATATAATACTGTGTTGACTGGTGGAATGCCTGCTGATCTGACCACCATATAATACTGTGTTGACTGGTGGAATGCACCATGATTTGAACCTGAATGCAGCATTGGGAATAAGTGTGTGTGTGTGTGTGTGTGTGTGTGTGTGTGTGTGTGAGTGTGTGTTTGGTCAGTGTGTTAACACTCCTGTTTTTGTCAGTGTCTTATTTGATTTCTGTATACAGTGTTAGTTAACCCACTCTCCCACCTCCCACCTCCCACCATGTTCTTTGTAAAGTGCTTAAGCCTGTTCTTAATTGGGCGAAAATTTGTTCGCGAACATAGTTGGGAGTATTTGGCGAATATAGTTGGTTCTTAATTGGGTGAAGTTGTGCTTCGCAGATATAGTTGGGAATATTCATCCAACTGCGACAAAGCTGTTTTCAGGGTCCAAAAAGCTTCGCTCAACATGTTCTGGGAACATTCGCCCTATTCGACAAACGTTGCCTCTGTTTGGCTGATAGCAGAGCTTTCCTGTGGATGAGAAAAATTAAAAATTAAAATCGATGACGGTGTCGCTAGGTGCTTCACTCGCTTGGGAGGGATTTGTTTTTATTTGTTGACTTGTGTGAGGTGCAGCCTTGTCTCTGGGACCCAGAATGAGAAAGTAGTTAGTTGAATTACCGTGTGAGGGATAATTAAAGTATATTGACTTGACTTTAGCCTACATTTTCGATCATGCTGTCTGCTGCGCGTCTGCTGCAAGTTCGGGCCGAAGCTTGCATCTCATTACAAGCCAGTTAAGAATGAAGTATAGTTCGTCGAACTGTCTGACCCATCAGTGAACTAAAAGTTCAATTAAGAAATGAATCATGGTTTCTCGAACTGTCCAAAGTATGTTCGGCGAACAAACATTCGCCCAGTTAAGAACGGGCTTTACATTTACGCTTACAGTTTCTTTTAAAGACTTTGTCAGTTGTGCTTTAAAATTATCATTATGATATTATTATCCTTTGTTCATGGTTCCATTCTGTTAATGATTTGATGTCCTGTTTGCAGGATGCCATCGGGGAGAATGCAGCCTGCACTCAGCTGTCAGCTGCGTGCCACAACCACGCCCACTTCACACAGCAGGCTGCGCATGCTCCATTGGCAATGGAAGATGATTCAGAGACAAAGACAGATCACCTGCACGCCGTCCCTTCAACCTCTCAGCATTTGGAGAAGACCGGAGAAGGAGAGACAGAAGACCCGGGAGTAAATCGTACTGAGACGACTCCCACCTGTTCAGTCGGTGAGTCAGGTCCAGGTCAGCCTGACCCAGACAGCTTCACCAGGTCAGGGCGACGTTTGTCGGGGCGAGGGACAGAGACCTTCAGAGCTGCGGGCTCGCCCTTCACCTGCCGGATCAGGAACTGCAGGAAGGAGTTCCGGGCAGAGTCTGCGTACAAGAAGCACCTTCAGAGGGTTCACAACGTGGACTCTGCCATCGTGTGCGGCTTGTGTGGGCAGGAGTACGACTCTCAGATGAACCTCAAGAAACACACGACAATTGCTCATCGGACGAAGGAGGAGAAGCGGGTGGGGTGCAGATACTGCGGGGAGACGTTGCCCCACGGCGGGGCGCTGAAGCGACACATCAAAGCCAACCACCCGCGGGGCTCCAAGATGACCTACTATTGCGACCAGTGTCCGCAGACCTTCACGCGCCCCTGTGAGCTGAAGAACCACAAGCAGCGTCACGCGGGCATCAAGAACTACAAGTGCTTCTACTGCGACATGTCCTTTGCCGGCGCCGGCAATCGTCTCAGCCACATCCGCTACATCCACCAGAAGGAACGCAAGTTCCTGTGTGACACCTGCGGTGCCAGTTTCCACAGGGCGCACACGCTACGCGAGCATGAGCGTGTCCACTCAGGTAAACGTTGATTGAGTCTCAAATGTTTTTTGTTAAGGGTTAGGCGTTTTTGTATGGCTCTTGTTGAGCAGCTAGGAGATAATAGTTGGTAGGTGGTATGTGCAGCTTGCTGCCATATGGCACTGGTATTTGCCATTATGCATTTATATAACTTTTTAAAAATATATATTGTGTCTGTCCATTCCTTTTTTTATATTTTTCTTTAGTTTAACCTTAGATGGAATGGTCAACGATACCAGCATGTCCTAGCCTTATGTGCTCTTTTAACAGGGGTAATATTGAAGGGACTAACTCTTCAAAAATTTGTGTCTGATGTATTGTACATTTTATGTTTGTGAAGTGATTGGTTTTGTAGATTTACTTGACATATGACAGAGGGTTGATATATATATATGTGAGAAGAGTTTAGAAATGTGTATTTGCTTATGACCTGAGTTTGACTGTCCTGAGGTGACCCTGTGTGGTTGACAGGTCATTAAAATCCAATTACTGCTACTGCTACTCTTGATGTTTGGCACCAGCTCAATGCTGAAGGTTGTGTCAAAATGAAACATCATAGTCTTCAAATCATAAATAAGTGTCTGGGCAAAGCAGAACCTGATCTGTTTGCACTGTCTTAAAATAAAAATGCCCGTGGCATAGCTGGGTGAGAAAAGCTTGCTGGTGGTGTCAGCTGATCAGTGTCGGGCTATGGCGTCAGTGATTTAGAACTCTTCCTGCGGAGATGGAAGCAGATCACAAAGAGGATACAACTCCAGCCGAAGCAACAGCAAAACAATAACAGTAGCAACAACAACAGCAAAACAATAACAGTAGCAACAGCAGCAGCAACAAAAAGGACAGGAGCAACAAACAACAACAACAACTAAAAGGGTGTGGGGTGTGTGTGGGGGGGGGGGGGGGGGGGGGGGCTGTTTGGAAAACACCTGTGCTGTTGGCGTGACTTTTCAGAGTTACTTGAGGGTCAGTAAGTGTAACTCCCCAAGACCCGTGACGGAGAAAGGCTGGAAGCGGATGTTGAGGGAGAAGTGGAGTGGCTTCATGGTGTTGACTTCCTATGTGTTTGTCCGGACAGGTGAGAAACCATTTCAGTGTGAGCGGTGTGCCGAGCGTTTCACCAAGAAAGAGTATCTTATCATCCACATGAGAACGCACACAGGTGAGGGATTCTTCTTTGATGAGTATTTTGCCTCCTAGATGAGTACATGTGTACTGAAGTGATAGACAGCCTTTTTAACTTTCATAACTACTTTGCCTGCTACATGAATGTGTGAATACTGAAGTGTCAGAACCTACTTAACCATTCCCAACTGCATTTAAATGTGCAATCATCAAACCTCTTTGAAAAGACCTTCACTTGACCCAGATGATCTCCAAAACCTCTGACCTGTTTCAAATCTGTCTTTCTTTTCTAAATTGTTGGTGAAGGTTGTCATGTCTCAGTTACATGACTATCTGAACACAAACGCACTTTGGCCTCGATTTCAGTCATTTTACCATGCTTACAAAGTCACTCCACTGAAACTGCGGCACTTTGAGTCCTGAACGACCTCCTCAGTGCCAGTGACGATGGTCAAGTGTCTCTTCTCACTCTCCTAGATCTTAGCGCTGCATTTGATACCATCAATCACAGCATTCTCCTCCATCGGCTCAAACATGCTTTTGGCATACAGATATCTGCTTTCATTCTTTCGATCCTATCTGACCAAAATACAGCAAACAGTATCCATTTCTGGGTACAGTTCAAATCCCTCCACTCTACATTATGGTGTATCCCTAGGTTCAGTTCTCGGTCCCATACTGTTTCTTCTGTACATGCAACCACCACTCTCACAAATCATTGACAGACACACAGTTTCCCATAGTGAATTTGCTGATGATAGCCAGCTGTACAATTCAGTGCCATGCGAACATCTTCACTCTCTGATTAGTAACATGAAGTCATGTGTAGCTGATGTGAAAGCCTGGATGAGGTAAAATAAATTACAACTGAACAATTAAAAAACTGAAGCACTGATCCTCAAAACTCACCAAACCTTCCAGTTTCAGTCGTAATCAGTGAAAGTGAAATTCAATTCTCAAAGTCAGTCCGGAATCTAGGCATGATTTTTGATGACAAGCTCTCAATGAAACCACAAGTTAGTAAAGTGTGTCAGTCTACCTACCTGGAGCTGTGTAGAATTAGCTCACTTAGACACATCCTGACAGATGAGGCTACCAAAGCCCTTGTCACATCCCTGGTATTGTCAGGAATGCCCCAACAGCTCATCAGAAAACTCAAGAAGTTTCAAAATTGTTTTGCCAGACTCATTTTCAAGACCTCTAAATGCACTCATGATTCACCACTGTTGACTGAGCTGCATTGGCTTCCAACTGGTCAAAGACTTGAATGTGAAGTCTCTTCCGTGCGCTGTGATCTTGTCTCAGAGACTGCTCAGCCTTACTTGTCGGACCTGCTTCACCTGTACATCCCATCCCGTTCATTGCAGTCCTCTGTGACACCGGCATTTGTCGGATTTCAAACTGAAAGAAAAGGTTTCAAGGGTAATGCACTTTTCCCCATCTGGGCCCTGTTACGCAGAATAAGCTTCCATACTCCGTATGCTGTGCTGCAACAAGATCCCAGTGGAAAACTCAGCTCAAAACCACACCATTCCTCTCAGTCCATGGAGCAAACTTCTAATTCTTTTGTTTTTGTTGTAGGTCATATCTCCCCCCCCCCCCCCCCCCCTTCCTGTTGACCTGCCTGCATTGATATGTGTGTGTGTGTGTGTGTGTGTGTGTGTGTGTGCTAGGAAGTAAGTGAATGTATCTTGTTGTATTGTATCTTGTTAAATGTTATTTTATGTGGTAGCATGTTGTCACTTCAGGTCTTGCTGTGTACACACCTTGGGCTTTTAAAATATTTTGATAGGTAGGGTGCTTACAAATTTGCATTATTATTATTATAACTTTAATGAGTACTTTGCCATGCACATGAACACCTGCACAGGTGAGAGAGAACCTGAACTGACCTGAACATGTACCTTATCATTCATAGCTTTCACTTGTTCATTGCCTGCAGGGGAGAGGCCATATAAATGTGAGCTGTGTGGCAAAGCCTTCACCCAGAGATGCTCTCGCAGTCTTCATCGCCGGAAGGTGCACGGGGCCCCCAAGCAAGACAAGTGCTACGGCAGCAAACTGACAGCGGTTCAGGTGGAGAATAAAATCCTCTACATCAAAGCCTGATAGGGAAGACAAAAAGAAGAAAAAAGGGTAAAGTAATGTAATAAATGAGTACCAAATGGAAAGTCCCATCTCCTTTATAAAATGTTTTTCTGAGCCTGAAAATTGTGCCTGCATTCAGCTCATTGTTACCAGCGTCTTCATAGCAACGGGAACAGGATGCTGGTGTCCTCCTCAGGTCTGCCTGGCTATGATCTGTTTTGTTTGTTGGTTAGAAATCCTAGACATAGTGCTAACAACCTTTTGTGTGATCTGTCTGGATTGTTGGTTAGAAACAATAGCAGAAACAACCTTTTATTTGATCTCTCCGGTTTGTTGGTTAGAAATTATAGTGCAGACGACCTTTTATTTGATCTCTCTGGTTTGTTGGTTAGAAATTATAGTGCAGACGACCTTTTATTTGATCTCTCCGGTTTGTTGGTTAGAAATTATAGTGCAGACGACCTTTTGTTTGATCTCTCTGGTTTGTTGGTTAGAAATTATAGTGCAGACAACCTTTTGTTTGATCTCTCTGGCTTGTTGGTTAGAAATTATAGTGCAGACAACCTTTTGTTTGATCTCTCTGGTTTGTTGGTTAGAAATTATAGTGCAGACAACCTTTTGTTTGATCTCTCTGGTTTGTTGGTTAGAAATTATAGTGCAGACAACCTTTTGTTTGATCTCTCTGGTTTGTTGGTTAGACCACAGCAGAAAGAGCCTCTCACAACAAGTGACGAGAACAAGTCACGGTCCACTCACATGTGCTGTCTGTTGGAGTTGAAGACTAGTATGCCCCCACCCGCCCCAACCTTCAGTGCTCAGTGAATTAGTAAATGATTGACTTTCAGGAGAAGACCATTTTTTGTGTCCACGTCCTCTCCCCCTTCCACACTCCTTTTTCGTGCTCGTTTATAGCAATGTACAAGTGGTAAGCCAGTGGTTTGGACATGTATATAAGTACAAGTGTAGCAGCACTGGTAGGACCTCTCCCTTTCACAGGCTGAAGGATCACCGTGGTAGCCAGGAACATAACCAGTTCAGCAGTTAAAGTACAAGTAAATGTGCAGGTTCAGTAATGTAAATTTTATTTCAGTCTTGTGAAAGATCAGAGTTGAACTTCCTTCTGCGCATGGTCATGCAGTGCAGGTTTTTCTGCATGGCAAAAAGAAATCTTTAAAAAAAAAGTACCCCAAAAAGCTAGTGTTTGATCAGCAGGCCCTTAACCCCAAAGCCCGTTCTTAATTGGGTGAACATTTGCTTCGCCGAACATAGTTCCGAGTATTCATCAAACTTTACTTCGTTTCTTAGTTGAGCTCATAGTTTGCCGAACATTGTTCGGACAGTTCGATGAACTATACTTTGTTCTTAACTGGCTTATAATGAAATGCAAGCGTTGGCCCGAACTTGCAGCAGAAACACAGCAGAGAGCGTGATCCAAAATATAGGCTAATGTCAAGTCAGTATACTTTAATCATCCATCGCAGGGTAATTCAACTAACTACTATATCATTTTGGGTCCCCGAGACAAGGCTGTGCCTCCCACAAGTCAACAAATAAAAAAAATCCCTCCGAAGCGAGTGAAGTACCTAACAATACCGTCATCCATTTTTTTCCTTTCTTCCTCATCCACAGGAGGGCTCACCTCTCTTAGCCAATCAGAGGCAAGGTTTGTTGAATAGGGTGAATATTTCCAGAACATGTTGAGCGAAGCTTTTTGGCCCCCCGAATATTATCTTCGTCGCTGTTGGACAAATACTCCTAACTATATTTGCGAAGCAAAAGTTCGCCCAGTTAAGAACCAACAATACTCGCCAAATACTTCCAACCGTGTTCATGAACAAATGTTCGCCCAATTAAGAACGGGCTAAAGGTGTCAATACACACTTGACTGGCACCATCTGTGTGAATTATAAACAGCAAATAATGTTGTTGTTGACAGTTTTTTTAATGTTGTCTTTTCTAACTCTTCTTTCAACATTGTCCAGTAT
>JABMCL010003659.1:395000-415000 GCA_018857735.1 Alviniconcha marisindica | reverse complement strand
ACAGACATGTTGTAGGTCAACCCATTTTGAACTTTTGTTTGATCTGTGTTTCAGGTTGTCGTCTAAATATGAATGATATAGTATGATTGTGCATTACATCGAAAGATATGTTGGGCTGTTTTGTCTACAATAATTATTGTGTAATTCACATGCCATTGTGTTCTCATTGGGCAGTTCATTGTTGTGGTGTATTCCCAGTGTGCAATTCACCGTTGTGTTCTCATCAGGGCTCCCATTAGTGAGCACTTTGAGGGGTTCCCTGGGGCTCCTTGCTACAACTTGTAGCTGGTCCCTGGGACTCTCTGCTACAACTTGTAGCTGGTCCCTGGGACTCTCTGCTACAACTTGTAGCTGGTCCCTGGGACTCCCTGCTACAACTTTTAGCTGGTCCCTGGGACTCCCTGCTACAACTTGCAACAGGTCCCTGGGACTCCCTGCTACAACTAGTAGTGGGTCCCTGGGCAAGGTTAAACGGTCAAGTCTGATAGGAAACGGCAGTTATGCAAAAGTATATTGTTTTGCATATGATGCCCTTTGTCCTTCTGCAGCTCAGTTCTGGGTTCAGTTTTATCAGACAATGTCACCTTTAGCTGTACACTTTCAGGTATGGTGGCTCATTATGGCAGTAATGTGTTCAGTCAAAGGCCTTTTTTGTTGTTGTTCTCCATGTCAGTAGTACTCTTTTGTTGGCAGCTCTGCCGACTGTAGACATGTTGTAGTAGCAGCCATCTGTCAGTATCAGAAGTAGTGTAGTAAAAAAGCAAAATACAAAATGTGTGTCTGAAACAAGTTAGAGTAACACTCTGGATCTGTGGAACAGATCAGAACCAAACAGGGTAAGGTAAGTAACTTGGTGTTTTACACCCAGTCAACCATTACAGTTATATCAGGGCAAGTACCAGACCGGGAACAAAGGGAGACAACAGCATAATGCAAATGGTGAACAGGGTAATTGAAAACAAATAGCTACGGCTATTATGTCTTACCACCACTCAAAATTTAAGTTGCCTCCCTTGATTACTATGGTGCCAGTTTGATTACTTTGAACAAAAGAAAGATGGTTTTGATGGTTGAAAATTCACCAGAAATTATTTTCATGTCTACCATCTTCTGAATGTGGAAATACATTCAACTTGTTGTCCTTTGAGTTTTCCCACAGTTCTAGTCTACCATCTTCTGAATGTAGAAACACATTCAACTGGTTGTCCTTTGAGTTTTCCCACAGGTCTAGTCTACCATCTTCTGAATGTAGAAACACATTCAACTGGTCATCCTTTGAGTTTTCCCACAGTTCTAGTCTACCATCTTCTGAATGTAGAAATACATTCAACTGGTCATCCTTTGAGTTTTCCCACAGTTCTAGTCTACCATCTTCTGAATGTAGAAACACATTCAACTGGTCATCCTTTGAGTTTTCCCACAGTTCTAGTCTACCATCTTCTGAATGTGGAAACACATTCAACTTATCCTTTGAGTTTTCCCACAGTTCTAGTCTACCATCTTCTGAATGTAGGAAACACATTCAACTGGTTATCCTTTGAGTTTTCCCACAGTTCTAGTCTACCATCTTCTGAATGTAGAAACACATTCAGCTGGTTATCCTTTGAGTTTTCCCACAGTTCTAGTCTACCATCTTCTGAATGTAGAAACACATTCAACTGGTTGTCCTTTGAGTTTTCCCACAGTTCTAGTCTACCATCTTCTGAATGTAGAAACACATTCAACTTGTTGTCCTTTGAGTTTTCCCACAGTTCTAGTCTACCATCTTCTGAATGTAGAAACACATTCAACTGGTTTCCTTTGAGTTTTCCCACAGTTCTAGTCTACCATCTTCTGAATGTAGAAACACATTCAACTTGTTGTCCTTTGAGTTTTCCCACAGTTCTAGTCTACCATCTTCTGAATGTAGAAACACATTCAACTGGTTGTCCTTTGAGTTTTCCCACAGTTCTAGTCTACCATCTTCTGAATGTAGAAACACATTCAACTTGTTGTCCTTTGAGTTTTCCCACAGTTCTAGTCTACCATCTTCTGAATGTAGAAACACATTCAACTGTGTTGTCCTTTGAGTTTTCCCACAGTTCTAGTCTACCATCTTCTGAATGTAGAAACACATTCAACGTTGTCCTTTGTGTTTTCCCACAGTTCTAGTGTACCATCTTCTGAATGTAGAAACACATTCAACTTGTTGTCCTTTGAGTTTTCCCACAGTTCTAGTCTACCATTTTCTGAATGTAGAAACACATTCAACTTGTCCTTTGAGTTTTCCCACAGTTCTAGTCTACCATCTTCTGAATGTAGAAACACATTCAACTGGTTATCCTTTGAGTTTTCCCACAGTTCTAGTCTACCATCTTCTGAATGTAGAAACACATTCAACTTTTGTCCTTTGAGTTTTCCCACAGTTCTAGTCTACCATCTTCTGAATGTAGAAACACATTCAACTTGTTTCCTTTGAGTTTTCCCACAGTTCTAGTGTACCATCTTCTGAATGTAGAAACACATTCAACTTGTTGTCCTTTGAGTTTTCCCACAGTTCTAGTGTACCATCTTCTGAATGTGGAAACACATTCAACTTGTTGTCCTTTGAGTTTTCCCACAGGTCTAGTCTACCATCTTCTGAATGTAGAAACACATTCAACTGGTTATCCTTTGAGTTTTCCCACAGTTCTAGTATACCGTCTTCTGAATGGTTTTGCTCAGTATTGTGACATGATAATCTGTTGCAAATCTACTTTTTTTTTTTACAGTGCAGTGTTGTTCCATTGTACCCCTGGGTTAACCCTTGTCAGCCACGTGCTTGTGGTTGGGTTTTGTTCCTGGAGCACACATCCAGCTGATAAGTCATGTAAACGTATGATACGCATCCAGGTGATGGTGAATTGTTGTAAGGCATTTGTGATCAATTTAGGTTTATGACTACCGCTAGGAACAGATGTATAATCTATTCAGCTGTTGTTATAGAATTTATATGAAATACATTTTTAGTGGTGAATTCTGGTCTTTGAAACAGTTTCTTGCTTTAGCATGTGCAATTTTGTGTTGTTTGTCAAAGGGACTAGCATGTGCAATTATTGTGTTGTTTGTTAAAGGGACTAGCCCATGCAGATTTGGCTAAAAAACTATTTTTGTTGTTTTATGTGCTATTATTCTGTGGCATTAATTTACGCTTTGGTCCTTTTTGAAATACGCCAATTTCAGACTTACTATTGGTAGTCTAAGAATAGATTGGGGTTAATTTATAGAATGCATATTACGTCATTACATTTTGTTGTTTTACACATGTTTTTGTCAGTAGACTCGGCCTGCAAACGATTGACAATGGCCTCATCTCAGGCACCTAATCTGCTCAGTCCTAATCATTTGTCGGGCAGTTTAACTGATGACTATGTCAATCATTTTATGTCTTTCTTTGAATAAATCTCCTAATAGTGCAATGTCAGTGTACCTCACTACGGTGGATGAGGCCAGCTGCCGTTTACTAATCATGCTCGGTGTTGGGTGTGTGTACTGTATATAATTCTTTCTACCATTCCTTTTCTTGTGTTTCTCTTTGATCTGGTATCAATACATTAGATGGAATAGTCGACAATACCAGCATGTCCTAGCCTTATGCACTCTTTTAACAGGCGTAATATTTAAGGGACTAGCTCTTCAATAAATTGTGTTTGATGTTTGTGTGTATGTGTTTTGTTTTATGCTTTTGTAGGGACTGGTTTAGAGACTGACTTGAGAATGGGTTTACATATATATGTGATGAATTTTGAAGTGTGCATTTGCTTGTGACAGAATTTGATCATCCTGAGGTGATCCAGACACGTAAATCATGTCCTGAGGTGATCCAGACACATAAATCATGTCCTGAGGCGATCCAGACACATAAATCACGCCCTGAGGTGATACATAAATCATGTCCTGAGGTGATCCAGACACGTAAATCATGTCCTGAGGTGATACATAAATCATGTCCTGAGGTGATCCAGACACATAAATCACGTCCTGAGGTGATACATAAATCATGTCCTGAGGTGATCCAGACGCGTAAATCATGTCCTGAGGTGATCCAGACACGTAAATCATGTCCTGAGGTGATACATAAATCATGTCCTGAGGTGATCCAGACACGTAAATCACGTCCTGAGGTGATACATAAATCATGTCCTGAGGTGATCCAGACACGTAAATCATGTCCTGAGGTGATCCAGACACATAAATCAGGTCCTGAGGTGATCCAGACACGTAAATCAGGTCCTGAGGTGATTCAGACACGTAAATCATGTCCTGAGGTGATCCAGACACGTAAATCATGTCCTGAGGTGATCCAGACACGTAAATCATGTCCTGAGGTGATCCAGACACATAAATCACGTCCTGAAGTGAGATGGCCCAACGGTTGACAGGGCGTTAAAATCCAATCACTAATGTTGTCCTTTGCTTGAACAGCTACTAGTGTGTGTGTGTGTGTGTGTGTGTGTGTGTGTGTGTGTGTGTGTGTGTGAGTGTGTGTGTTGTGTGTGTGTGTGTGTGTGTGTGTGTGTGTGTGTGTGTGTGTGTGTGTGTGTGTGTGTGCGGTTTTCTGTGAAGAAGGCCCACTTGCTTCTTTTTGCTGTTCACTGAAGGCCAGTGTTCATAAGGCCGTTTGACTAACAAGTCAACAGCTTTTTGTATTTTATTTGTTTATGAAACAGTTGATCCAAGTCTTTTGTTGCCAGTAGGAGGGAGGTAATTCATACAGTGCACCGTGACAGCGTGGTTGTACCCGGTTACCTCCCTTCTTCAGCTGTGCAGCCATCGCACGCACAGGGTGTTGAGCTGCAGAGGCCGACCCCACCCCGATATCCCCGCCTCGCTGGCTCTCCACACACACCGTACACAGGGTGTTGACCCAGCACCCCGATATCCCCGCCTCGCTGGCTCTCCACACACACACGACACGCGCGCAGGACCCCACCCACGCACGCCACGCCCGCATACCACACAAAACACACGCGCACGTACGCACGCACGGACACACCCAAGCGCGCGCGCTCGCACACACACACACAACACGCACGCATACACACACACACTGACACACACACACGCACGCACACATACACGCACGTACGCACACACAACACACGCACGTACGCACGCACGCACACACCCAAGCGCGAGCGCCCGCGCACACACTGACACACACACGCACGCACACACACGCACGCACGCACACACACACACACTGACACGCACACACACCTCATGCAGGATGCTGAACTCCATAGACTGACCGTGGTGGACACGCTGACCACACCATGCTGACTACTCGCTCTGTACACACACACACACACACACCACACACACACACACACACACACACACACACACACACACACACACCACACACACACACACACACACACACACACACACACACACACAACACCACACACAACACACACACACACACACACATAACACACACACACACACACACACAACACAACACCCACCACCACAACACACAACAACACTAACCACACACACACACACACACACACACACACACACACACACACACACACACACACTAACACAACACGTGAATTGTGTACATCTTTCGGCATGGCATTTTATTTCAATGTAAAAACATCTGCGGTTAAATAAAATTGACATTCATGATATTGCACTTAAAGTAAATTGGCATGATGAATATTATAGTCCGCATACGCCTCGCATGCATGGGTGAGCCAGAAACCAAGTAATAAACAGAGGAATAAATAGAAGAAAGAAACGAATAAATAGATGGATTCATTTACAAATCAGTTCCAAACAAAGTACACATGTAAAAGATACAGAAGGACAATCAGAAGTGACTTCCGCTGCTCAGTTATCGCCCTTAGAAGCACGGCGTTTTTTTTCTTTTTCTCCTCTCCTTTTAAAAGTTATGAGATAAGAGGAAACTTCGGGATGTCGTGGATGAGAAGGAAGAAAGGAAAGACAAACATTTAGTGCTGCGCAGTATAGAAATCTTTTAGGACCAAAACGGACGTGTATACACAAAAGGTATCCAGGACCGTTCCACATTTTTGATATGTTTCCCAGAGGGGACAGCGAAATGGAGAGCCAAGTGGACAAGACGAGATGATGTCACAGGCATGAATGAAAGACAGAAGAAAAAGAGGGGGGAAAATCAGATTTCAAAAGCATAACTGCGTGAAAACTAATACTGATCAAATTGATTGGAATGGAACACAAACCCCACAAAACAAACGCCGAGCGGCAGGTACACTGTGGAACTACACACAACATCAACCAAAACACGAAAGAATAAACAGGAAGAAATCTACATCACAAACACACCACATCGACTACCACCGACAGTTATCGAATCAACAAATATCTTTTAACTTTTCATACGTCATCATTAATTTTTCTCTAGGTTGAACTAGGAGTTTACAGACCGTGTCATAACGAGTTAAAATGAATGGAGCGGGAAGTTGCGAGTTCATGGGGAAGCACAAATCAATCTTTACTGCTTGGAGAATCGACCACTACGTAACGACGCTGTGCACTTGTCCACTGACCGGCTGGTGAAAGGCCAGAGTGGTGACGGAGGGAAGGGCGTGCAGAACACCTCCGTCAAGCCTTCATGCCACAGCGGGCGTGCCGACAGACAGGGCCTGCCCTACACAATGCACACACGGAACACTAGCTGTCTCCTGTGCGCCCTATTGGTGCGGATTTATTTATTGACTTCATTACAGTTCGATCTGATATGAGATAGGATGTAGACTGGGCCTTAACAACCAAAGAGCTACATCGTCCGTAGCACTGTTGTAGTGATGAGATAGGCTGTAGAATGGGCCTTAACAACCAAGGAACTACATCGTAGCACTGTTGTAGTGATGATAGGCTTAACTGGGCCTTAACAACCAAGGAACTACATCGTAGCACTGTTGTAGTGATGAGATAGGCTGTAGACATGGGCCTTAACAACCAAGGAACTACATCGTAGCACTGTTGTAGTGATGAGATAGGCTGTAGACTGGGCCTTAACAACCAAGGAACTACATCGTAGCACTGTTGTAGTGATGAGATAGGCTGTAGACTGGGCCTCAACAACCAAGGAACTACATCGTAGCACTGTTGTAGTGACATCTTCCTAGCCGTCACATCAAGTCCTGTCATGTTTCAAAACTGCGTTAGACACTCACCCCGACAAACAACACCGCAACTGATTTCAGGTCTGTTTACTTTCTTTTGTACCCCCCCCCCTCCCTGCTACATTCCTGTGTGTGTGTGTGTGTGTGGTGTGTGTGTGTGTGTGTGTGTGTGTGTGTGTGTGTGTGTGTGTGTGTGTGTGTGTGTCTGTGTGACATTACTACCTTAACCAAAACTCTAAGCCCATCCAGACATTAATATCTTAACCATAACTATCAGTTCATCCTAACATTAATACTTTAGCTAAAACTGTCAGCTCATCTTGATATTTCTACCGTACCCAAATCTTTAAGCTCATCCTGACATTAACACCTCAACCACAGTAGTGGCTCATCCTGACATTAACACCTCAACCACAGTAGTGGCTCATCCTGACATTAACACCTCAACCACAATAGTGGCTCATCCTGACATTAACACCTCAACCACAATATTGGCTCATCCTGACTTTAACATCTCAACTAAAACTCTAAGTTCATCTGACCATTACTACATCAACCAGAACTGTCTGCTAGGACACCACCCACGTTAACTTCTGTTGGTTGTTCAGTCTACAGCGTTTCACATTCCATTCTATTGATCTTGTAGTCTATATGGCATTTCATATCCCATTCTATTGCTCGTTCAGTCTGTGTCATTTCATATCCCATTCTGCTGACCATTCAGTCCATAGCACTTCATATTCCATTCTACTGATCATTCAATCTATGTCATTTCATATCCCATTCTGCTGACCATTCAGTCCATAGCACTTCATATTCCATTCTACTGATCATTCAATCTATGTCATTTCATATCCCATTCTATTGATTATTCAATCTATATCATTTCATATTCCATTCTATTGATCAATCTATATCATTTCGTATTCCATTCAATTGATCATTCAGTCCATAGCATTTCATATTCCATTTTACTGATCATTCAATCTATAGCATTTCATATCCCATTCTTTTGATCATTCAGTCTGTATTATTTCATATGCCATTATTTTGATCATTCAGTCTGTATCATTTCATATCCCATTCTACTGATCATTCAATCTGTATCATTTCATATCCCATTCTACTGATCATTCAGTCTGTATCATTTCATATCCCATTCTACTGATCATTCAGTCTGTATCATTTCATATCCCATTCTACTGATCATTCAGTCTGTATCATTTCATATCCCATTCTACCGATCATTCAGTCTGTATCATTTCATATCCCATTCTACCGATCATTCAGTCTGTATCATTTCATATCCCATTCTACTGATCATTCAGTCTGTATCATTTCATATCCCATTCTACTGATCATTCAGTCCATAGCGTTTCATATCTCATCAGTCACATGCTGTGTTCAGTAACGCATCTTTACATTCCTTGTTATCATTTTACATGTTATTGTATTAAGTTCTTTGTCACCATTTTACATGTTATTGTATTACGTTCCTTGTCATCACTTTACACGATATTGTATTACGTTCCTTGTCATCATTTTACATCTTATTAGGTTCCTTGTCATCATTTTACATGTTATTGTATTACGTTCCTTGTCATCACTTTACATGTTATCGTATTACGTTCCTTGTCATCATTTTACATGTTATTGTATTATGCTCTTTGTGATAATTTGATGTTATTGTATTACACTCCTTGTTATCATTTTACATGTTATTGTATTTCGTTCCGTGTCATCATTTTACATATCATTAGTTTACGTTCCATGTCATCATTTTACATGTCGGTAACACTTTAGTCATAGTCTTTGCAGACCTGTCATTTTAGTTTGTGGGACAATTTGACCGTAAAGTGCCGCGAACTTGTTTTGATGAATGACACGGTGCCATAGAAATCTCCATTCGTCTTTATTACATTAGCATTAATCCTGCGAGGGGACCAAAACTGACAGCGCGAAGCGGAATCATTACAATCTGACTATAGAAACAGAAAGTTTGACAAGATCTGCAAACACGTAGTCGGCTCCAACCGTTTCAGCAGAAATGACCGTTGAACAGCAGATCAACACACAACTGTCAGTAAAACCATCATCACAGCACATAGTCACATCCCTATCAGTAGGCAGTCACATCCCTATCAGTAGGCAATCACATCCCTATCAGTAGGCAATCACATCCCTATCAGTAGGCAGTCGCATCCCTATCAGTAGGCAGTCACATCCCTATCAGTAGGTAGGCAGTCACATCCCTATCAGTAGGCAGTCACATCCCTATCAGTAGGCAGTCGCATCCCTATCAGTAGGTAGGCAGTCACATCCCTATCAGTAGGCAGTCACATCCCTATCAGTAGGCAGTCGCATCCCTATCAGTAGGCAGTCACATCCCTATCAGTAGGTAGGCAGTCACATCCCTATCAGTAGGTAGGCAGTCACATCCCTATCAGTAGGCAGTCACATCCCTATCAGTAGGTAGGCAGTCGCATCCCTATCAGTAGGCAGTCGCATCCCTATCAGTAGGCAGTCACATCCCTATCAGTAGGCAATCACATCCCTATCAGTAGGCAGTCGCATCCCTATCAGTAGGCAGTCACATCCCTATCAGTAAGTAGGCAGTCACATCCCTATCAGTAGGCAGTCACATCCCTATCAGTAGGCAGTCGCATCCCTATCATAGTAGGCAGTCACATCCCTATCAGTAGGCAGTCACATCCCTATCAGTAGGCAGTCGCATCCCTATCAGTAGGCAGTCACATCCCTATCGTAGGTAGGCAGTCACATCCCTATCAGTAGGTAGGCAGTCACATCCCTATCAGTAGGCAGTCACATCCCTATCAGTAGGCAGTCGCATCCCTATCAGTAGGCAGTCACATCCCTATCAGTAGGTAGGCAGTCACATCCCTATCAGTAGGCAGTCACATCCCTATCAGTAGGCAGTCGCATCCCTATCAGTAGGCAGTCACATCCCTATCAGTAGGTAGGCAGTCACATCCCTATCAGTAGGTAGGCAGTCACATCCCTATCAGTAGGCAGTCACATCCCTATCAGTAGGTAGGCAGTCACATCCCTATCAGTAGGTAGGCAGTCACATCCCTATCAGTAGGCAGTCACATCCCTATCAGTAGGCAGTCGCATCCCTATCAGTAAGCAGTCGCATCCCTATCAGTAGGTAGGCAGTCACATCCCTATCAGTACATAGTCACATCTCTGTCAGTAGGCAGTCACATCCCTATCAGTAGGCAGGCAGTCACATCCCTATCAGTAGGTAGGCAGTCACATCCCTATCAGTAAGCAGTCACATCCCTACCAGTACAATAATCACCTTCCACGGGCCATTCTATTGTGACATGTCCAGCCATACAGTGCCCGGTACAACCCATGTAGTGTCCGGTACAACCCATGCAGTGTCCGGTACAACCCATGCAGTGTCCGGTACAACACAACCCATGCAGTGTCCGGTACAACGCATGCAGTGTCCGATACAACCTATGCAGCGTCCTGTAGAACACATGAAGTGTCCGATACAACCCATGCAGTGTCCGAATCTCCGATAGAACCCATGCAAAAACGTGCTCACAAGTCTGATTTTAGGAAGGGAGTATTCGTGTCACGTGCTTGAGGTATTCGAAATAGATTTTAATCTGCACTTGTGTTTAAAGAAAAAGCTGCAAGAATTAACACCTTTTTTAACTGTGATTTTTTATTTGGTTGTTTTCTTGTTTGTTGACATTTCTTTTTTCTGCGTTAGGTCACAGTTCTTTGTTCTGCGTTTGGTCACATTTCTTTGTTTGTTCTGCATTTGGTGACATTTCTTTGTTTGTTCTGAGTTTGGTCACATTTCTTTGTCTGCTCTGAGTTTGGTCACATTTCTTTGTCTGTTCTGAGTCTGGTCACATTTCTTTGTCTGTTCTGAGTCTGGTCACATTTCTTTGTCTGTTCTGAGTCTGGTCACATTTCTTTGTCTGTTCTGAGTCTGGTCACATTTCTTCGTCTGTTCTGAGTCTGGTCACATTTTTTTTGCTTCCGTAGTCTTCTGATCCTCCTCCTTGCACTTTGTAGCGTGTCTATAGACAAATTGTCGACCTACATTCCTTCCGTCGTCAGACCATCGAGAAATACTTAACTGCGTGCAGTTTGCAGTTTTCATTTACTGTCAATAGCTAACATATATATGTACAAAACAGTTTTTATAAACGTTACTTACTTAACATAGTATAGTGAGCCTACATGCACGGTACACTTGTTTCCTTTACAGAAAATACATTACATACCAGTAATACTTTAAACAAAAGCTAACATTGTACATAACCGTAACGACAAAGACCAGTGTAACTTTATACGTTCCGTAAGTTCCCCAGCGAATGTCTGTCCACTGAAAGCATTTACATGGCCCTGAAGCTGAAATATGCTGTGTTCATCAAAAACACTGAAGACGACTACAGCCAAACTAATATGCTGTGTTCATCAAAAACACTGAAGACGACTACAGCCAAACTAATCCATTCTTTAGAACATTGAAACAGAAGCTTCATAAGACAACGTTGAGCTTTTCATCACGAGCAATAATGCTGTAACGAACGGCTGTGTTCACAAAAGTCCTGTTCAGACGGCGCACTGCACTGAAAAAACCGGTCGCCACTGTTACTGTTCACTCTAACAACGACCATTACTGTGTCTCAGCCAAAGCTTCATGGTGTAACGGAAACTACGTAACGAACAACAGTAGCATCTCTATGCACAGACACGTACCAACAGCAATATCACAAAGTAAACTACTTCACGGAACGAAAACTACCACTGTGGATTAAAGAATAATGAATAACAGTAAAGAGACATGCAGCTTCTTCATTAAACAGTAAAGAGACATGCAGCTTATTCATTAAACAGTAAAGAGACATGCAGCTGGGTAACGAAACTGAAACTGAACTTCAACAAAACAAAGAACATTTTGTGGTTTTGTACATAAAGAAAAAAGAAATCACCACGAGTTACGAACGAAATCTGGAAGCGTTTCCAAATGTCAGTGTGTGTAATAAATATCAAGGAATATCAACAAAATGACTTGGTTTCTGATGCACGCTTTGCGGATGCAAATAATTATGTACAAGGGCAGGTATATGCAATGATCATTATGTAAATTATATGTCACATGACTGGAATGTCAATCTACAACACATGCATGACTTTGAAATAATAACCTTCGGTAGTAATGAGAGCTAGAGAGTGGCATGGTCAATGAGATGGCAATGAGATGCAGGAATGATTTGATGGATGCACCTTTGTTTCCTCGGATGAAGTCAACACAATAATGTATACCCCTCGAATAAAGTGAATACAATAATGTATACCCCTAGACACTTGCATTATAATTAGCTGCATTAACTCACCTTCCTTACACGTATGGAAGGAAGCATTCATCATGGTACATACATCTGGGATATGCAAAGAGAGACGGTTTCAGTTCTGCTTCAGTTTGCATGGCATAACAGGAAAAACAACCAATAGCAACATCACCACAGGATTTTAGGGCAAAACATAGTGTTTATTAAACTGCTTTTTCTTCCTCTCCAAATGGTAAGGTAATAATGACGTTTCAAGTGGTAGGATATTTGATCTGTGATCTGAAACAGAACCAGGCCTAACAACAAACGAAAGGGAGTGGGTGGTGGTGGTGGTTATGTATGTGTATGTGTGTGTGTGTGTATGTGTGTTGATGTGGGGGGGGGGGGGGGGGGGGGGGAGTTACTGAGTTCAGCCAGTTAATCCCCTTGGCTTGTTTCGGGAAATTATTGTCACTGATGATTACAGAATACCTCAATGGAAACCTCTTCAAAGGATATCTTTCAGACTGTTAAAGACAGCGAAGTCAGCAACTATTCAAAATACACTTACTGAACGGAAATATGATTGCTCAAAAAAGGTGATTTTGATTTGATTATATATTTTTATTTATTTTTTGCTTAATTAAAATTGATCTGTTATTGATTTGAGTTCATCCAATTTTTTGTTTTGTTTTTGTTGTTACTCGTTTTTTTCTTTCTTTCATTTTTTTCGTTTTTTTTTCTCGGGCTGGGAAGGGGGAAAGGACGGAGAGGGGAAAGCAAATAGAAAAAACTATTGTATTGTAAAACTACGATTGTCTTTAAAAAGCACTATCCAAGTCTTCAAGTCTGTAAAAGAGAGAGAGAGACTGACTGACTGAGAGAGAGAGAGAGAGAGAGAGAGAGAGAGAGAGAGAGAGAGAGAGAGAGAGAGAGAGAGACAGAGAGACAGAGAGACAGAGAGACAGAGAGACAGAGAGAGACAGAGACAGAGAGACAGAGAGACAGAGACAGACAGACAGACAGAGACTGAGACAGGTTTCTTTCATTTTCCAATAGGAAACGTTCCGTTTCTCTCGTGCTTATTTCGACACTAGTCCCAGGTCCGTAAAGCCCGTCTAAAGACCGAACGACCAGCTCCGCAATGTCCGCCAAAAACGGAGGCACATATTCTTGGAAATATAAATAGATCCTTTAGATAAGAATTACAAAATGAATGGCCTTAGAAATGTTATACACCTTAATTGGCATCCTGATTGCAGCCTTCTCTCAAGCCTTTCAAAGCGTTCCTCTGTTTATTCTGTAGTGTACCACAGAGAAGTTCTGTCTACAAATACGTCAAGGTGGGAAGGTCATGCACTGGCTTGTGACTACCTAGCCTCTGACTACCTTTATCGGTTTCGTCGGACAGTTATCATTTTAAGACTTGAGATAAAACGACCACCATTCAGGACAAGGGCAATAAGTCACAAAACTGGGCCCTGTATCAGCCTTCTACTGACAGCCTTCGCTGGTCTTTACCCGATACTTATTATTAGATGCTTTCAGAAAATGTTACCGACTACTAAATTTGAACAAGGGCACTAACTTTAATTTCTTTTTGACTTGGGCGTAACCTTTTACAGCCTGTCGGACATTTATTACTGAAAGCTTTCAGATGTAATGACTGCCAGTTCCAGACACTGAGTTTAAAACAAAAACAAAAAAACGTAGGCGTAGTGTTCATCTGACAGTCTTGGACTGAATCAGCTGACAGCTGTCAAGAGACAAGAAGACAGGACCAGTGTCACGACAAGGAGCCCAAAGACAGGACCAGTGTCACGACAAGGAGCCCAAAGACAGGACCAGTGTCACGACAAGGAGCCCAAAGACAGGACCAGTGTCACGACAAGGAGCCCAAAGACAGGACCAGTGTCACGACAAGGAGCCCAAAGACAGGACCAGTTTTCACGACAAGGAAGGCCCAAAGAAACAGGACCAGTGTCACGACAAGGAGCCCAAAGACAGGACCAGTGTCACGACAAGGAGCCCAAAGACAGGACCAGTGTCACGACAAGGAGCCCAAAGACAGGACCAGTGTCACGACAAGGAGCCCAAAGACAGGACCAGTGTCACGACAAGGAGCCCAAAGACAGGACCAGTGTTACGACAAGGAGCCCAAAGACAGGACCAGTGTCACGACAAGGAGCCCAAAGAGAGGCTCACAAAATGCAAGCAGAGACATTGTTCTATCATCGCCAAAATTTGCATTCATAAAAAACGGCTGCCAGTTATATGAAGTTTTCAATAAGGCATTTTCTCAATAAGAGGACAAAACAAAAGACAAAAAGAGACAATTATCTGAGACTAGTGTGAAACTGTAAGACAGACAGACATGTGGAGACGGATGGAAGTTATACAAAATAAATCACTCTGAACATCCATTTTGTCTCACAAACAGTACAGAGCATAGACAGGAGTTGGCCTTTTGGGTCTCGTTTACAAAATAACATAATTGAACATTTCATTCTGTTCAATCTCATTTACAACCAGTGCCACATATGTCAAATGGCAAAGTAATATTCGCCTAAAAATCTTGGGAAGAACCTTTCATTTTGTTTCTATTCACACAAGCATGAAAACAGAATACAAGTTTTGTTGAAGCCACCGACACAGTGCCAATGAAAACTCGGCGCTTACACTGTTTGGTATATTTGGAGAGAGAGAGAGAGAGAGAGAGAGAGAGAGAGAGAGAGAGAGAGAGAGAGAGAGAGAGAGAGAGAGAGAGAGAGAGAGAGAGAGAGAGAGAGAGAGAGAGAGAAGAAGAAGAAGAAGAAGAAGAAGAAGAGTAAATGAATGCTCCTGCAGAAAAGACAAGCATGGAAAGGAGAGTATCAAACTGCCAAACTATCATGTCCTCTGGACAAGGATGCAAGTGAGAATTCTAGTTTGTTGCTCAAATACAAGGTAATCCGGGTCACTCGCTGGTCTTTGTGCTACTTCTGAACCGACCAGTTGTGCGAAAACAACGCCCTCTCTGCACACGGCTCTGGGACAGTGGGTCCGTAGGAACGAGCACTCTGCCACACGGCTCTGGGACAGTGGGTCCGCAGGAACGAGCACTCTGCCATCCTCCTACCGGACGCAGCCACAGAGCGGCGGGCATGCGGGCACGGCGGGCATGCGGGCACGGCGGGCACCCCACCATGACGCTGTTCCTGTGGACACGTGGTTTTCTACTCTAGCCACACCAGCGTGCTGCAAACTCAAGTCAGGGCATAAAATAGCAAGTCACAAACAACAACACGTCTTTTTCTTTTGTATACGAAGTATGGTTCACATGTTTCTATGTACATTGACAGGAATATATTACAGGGCCACATCCGGGCCTTTCCCACACCGAGGCCTCTTTGTAAAGGTGGCAGGCAGGGGGCGGAACATGAAAAACACGTCAGAAAGAGCGGATGCTTCCAAAGCAAAGGTTGGAATGAGGAAGAGAAATGCACGTGAATGTGCACGATGACTGCCGTCTAGCTGGGGAAAAAGGTCCCATTTTCTCTCCCTGTCCTCCCGTCCCCTCCGGACCCAAGTTTACTTAAGTAATCGTTATTTCTTGTGATTTCGGTAGTCTGCATGAGTCACACACACACACACACACACACACACACACACACACACACACACACACACACACACATGACAGAAAAGAACCAAAAACAAGACCCCCCCAAAAAGGCTGACTGGAAACCCGTTTGGATTGTTGGGTATGTGGATTGGATTGTTAGATATTTTTCCGTTGCTGCATCCTGCAAAATAACAACTGACCAGGCTGCAGGTTTCGTAGAAATAAACTTTGCACAGAACCATTAAAATCAGAAACAAATGAAGACAGACAGATATGCAGAGATCAAATACATACATACATAAATACACAAGGAAGCCGAAGAACAACATCGGATCATGCCAGTTAAAAGAAAAATCCAACAAAATGAAATCCGGTCATTACTGATTATTAATCAGAAGTTGCGTGCGTAACCTGAAATTAAATGTTGCCATTACTGATTATCAAAGAAGTTGCATCAGTAACTCAAAATAAAATCTGGTCATTACTGATTATTAAAGAAGTTGTACAGATGTAACTCAAAACTAAATCCGGTCATTATTGATTATCAAAGAAGTTGCATGTGTAATTCAAAATGAAATGTTACCATTCCTCATTATGAAAGAAATTGCATGTGTAACTGAAAATGGAGTCCTATTATAATGAATTATTACGGAATGTGTAAGTGATTCTGTGTGTGTGTGTGTGTGTGTTTGTGTGTGTGTGTGTGTGTGTGTGTGTGTGTGTGTGTGTGTGTGTGTGTGTGTGTGTGTGTGTGTGTGTGTGTGTGTGTGTGTGTGTGTGTTTGTGTTTACAGTGCAATGAAAAACGAAAGCAATGATCACTCTCGTATCAATAATTCTGACTTGCCTGAACTCGGCAAATAAATCCAAAAGTAAACAAGTTCAAAAAGGCAAGATTGCGCGAACCAAACTTCTTTGTGACATAGGCCTAAGACAAATTTTACACAAAATTAAGCAACGTGTTGAATGGTCAGTATGTCATAAATAGTGCCCTCCTTTGTCAGCATCCGCATAAAACAATGACCACAGAGCGACTCTGCCAACTGACGCCGTGGGGGGGCTCCCACTGTTTGTGACCAACAAACTTAGTCAGCAGTGGGAGCGACACAATGCTAGGAAGGAACGAGAACCTCCGACCCTTTCTCTTTCCTTCAACCACTTTTCCCTTCTCCACGCACCACAGCCACTTCCTCACCCCTTGCAAGGTCACGTGCTAGTCATCATCCAAAGCAACGATTGGTAAAACAGGTCCGGTGCATGTCACCTGATAATCAGCAAGAGCAACGATTGGTACAAAATGCTGGGCCCAGTAACGTACACTTCAAAATCAATACAAACTGCCACTGAGAGCCTGCGCTTTCATCGTTGCCAGTGGGATGGAATGTTGCTTCGAATGATGACAAATACGTCAGCCTGTGACGCATCCTCTAAAATGACGAGGAATAAAAAATAAATTAAAAAAATAACAATGAAAAGAAAGGACAGAAAAAAGGTGAAATGGGGTGATGCCAACACATCTTGACGCCTTCTTTAACGGCTGCTCCTCTCAACCTTCTTTACTAACGGGACATATTTCAAAGGCTGTTCTCCGATCTACATGCTTTCAAAATCATTTGTGTTTCTAAGCGGACCCCCTCTCGATCTGTCTCTCTCTTTCACACACACACACACACACACACACACACGCACGCACGCACGCACGCACACGCACGCACGCACGCACGCACGCACACACACACACACACACACACACACAACATACACACACACACACAACATACACACACACACACACACACACACACACACACACACAACAACACAACACACACACACACACAACACACACACACACACACACACACACACACACACACACACACACACACACACACACACATTTACACGCGCGCGTTGACTCTCAATGAGACTCCCAGAAAATCTAGATGACTGTACACACTGAATGAGTGAATATAAAGGTTGAAAATAACATCAGTACGTAGGTTTAAAAAAAAGAAGAAAAAAAAGAGGTGGAGGTATATTAATTTCCCTCCGTTAAGAATAAAATCAAGACAGCTCATCAATGGAGAGAGAGAGAGAGAGAGAGAGAGAGAGAGAGAGAGAGAGAGAGAGAGAGAGAGAGAGAGAGAGAGAGAGAGAGAGAGAGAGAGAGAGAGAGAGAGAGAGAGAGTGTGCGTGTTGTAGCTAAAATAAATAATATGTTAGGAGTTGCGTATCTTGAAGCATTTTCCCTCCTTTCAAAAAACACACTTTTCCTTCAACTGAGGGTGTTCGTCTGTTTGCAAGCTTACTGTTTGCCGCCTCCAAAACGACAGCCTTCATGTTTTCTTTTTCTGTTCTCTTCTCATTTCGTTTTCTTGCTGTCTTGTTGTCGTCTTCTTGCAAACAGCCAGTGGCCAGCGCCAGTCGGAATCTGAGTTACAGTGGTGTATGTGTGTGTGTGTGTGTGTGCGCGCGTGCGTGCGTGCGTGCGTGCGTGCGTGCGTGCGTGCGTGTGTGTGTGTGTCTTCGCGATGTGTGAATGTGTGTGCGTGCGTGCGTCCGTGTGTTCGGAGGAGGGAGGAGGGATTACTACATATCTGGACATGTAGAACGAATCACACACACACACACACACACACACACACACACACACACACACAAAGACAGAAGCGGTGCTCTTGGGCTTTTGAAATTGCTATGTGGAACGGGAGAGGGAGGGAGGGGAAGGGAGAGGGGGGATAGCAGAGCTGTCCTAGACCCCCCCTTTCCCAGTGAAGTCGGTAAACTGCAGCCAAAGCCTGGAGCGTGCTGACCAGTGGTCAACACCACCACGACGCCTGGCTACTGTCCCGCTGGGAAAACTACACACACAATGATGGCTTCATGGATGATTCCCTTGGGAGGAAAAGTGCAGAAGAATGATTTCATTTCGAAATTGAACAATTCATTTTTAAAATGCCCCCTCCCCCTGCATAGTTGTGGAAATTTGAGAGAAAAATCCATGTTTCAAAATAACGGCATTGACAGAGACAGGTTGAACTATGTGCACAATTTTCAAACATCGGCCTCATTACTTCACAAAGGCCAGTCATTTTGAAACCAAGAAGTTGGTAATAAACCAATCAGATTTTGTTTTCTAAATGTATTATCAAATCATTTCCATCCAAGTTTTCTACACTAGCCAACCATCTGCTTCAGAGTTTGTGTACACTAGTCAAAGGTTTGTGTGGGATGAACAAGACGTTCACTCCACCCCGTTTCTACACTAGCCAAAGGGTTGTGTGGGATGGACAAGACGTTCACTCCACGCTGTTTCTACACTAGCCAATGGGTTTGTGTGGGATGGACAAGGCGTTCACTCCATACTGCTTCTCACAGCCAGCTGCCGCATGGTAGGTTTATGTCTCTCGGATTCTGCTAATCCAATTCTACCACCGTCTTGAAGGGAGGGCGATGCTTTTCGTGGGAAGCGGGTGGCGGTTTGGGGTGGATCACACCCCTCAGTCACTGCCTAGTTTCCATGAAAAGGAAGCAGCACGCCCTCCATCGCCTCCACCCGTGACGCATCACACAACACACACAGGGCTTTGACACGGCCCGCGAACACGTAACACAACCAAGGAGGATGGCGCACCCGCTTCGCTCCTGCCCGTCCCAACCTCTCCTACATCCGGGCTATTCACAGAGGTTAGGGGAGGGGGAGGGAGACGACAGGAGCATCTGTGCACATTTCAGTGTCTTCTCTTCTTCCCATCAAAAATTCCCATGTCTGCGTGACCTCTCCTCAAATTTTCTGTACACAGTGCGTCACTGAACACACAAATTGCTTTCGTCATTCGAAAGGAACACCATTACAAGGGCGACTACTCGATGTCCAGGCAAAAGGCTAGTCGGCATGGTGCTCTGACAAGATGGAATGTGAAGCTAG
>JABMCL010003659.1:387500-390000 GCA_018857735.1 Alviniconcha marisindica | reverse complement strand
ACACACACATCAAAACCAGCACACCGCCCAGCCTCTCTCTAACCTATCGCCATACAAACACACACATCAAAACCAGCACACCGCCCAGCCTCTCTCTAACCTATCGCCATACAAACACACACATCAAAACCAGCACACCGCCCAGCCTCTCTCTAACCTATCGCCATACAAACACACACATCAAAACCAGCACACAGCCCAGCCTCTCTCTAACCTATCGCCATACAAACACACACATCAAAACCAGCACACAGCCCAGCCTCTCTCTAACCTATCGCCATACAAACACACACATCAAAACCAGCACACAGCCCAGCCTCTCTCTAACCTATCGCCATACAAACACACACATCAAAACCAGCACACAGCCCAGCCTCTCTCTAACCTATCGCCATACAAACACACACATCAAAACCAGCACACAGCCCAGCCTCTCTCTAACCTATCGCCATACAAACACACACATCAAAACCAGCACACAGCCCAGCCTCTCTCTAACCTATCGCCATACAAACACACACATCAAAACCAGCACACAGCCCAGCCTCTCTCTAACCTATCGCCATACAAACACACACATCAAAACCAGCACACAGCCCAGCCTCTCTCTAACCTATCGCCATACAAACACACACATCAAAACCAGCACACAGCCCAGCCTCTCTCTAACCTATCGCCATACAAACACACACATCAAAACCAGCACACAGCCCAGCCTCTCTCTAACCTATCGCCATACAAACACACACATCAAAACCAGCACACAGCCCAGCCTCTCTCTAACCTATCGCCATACAAACACACACATCAAAACCAGCACACAGCCCAGCCTGTCTCTAACCTATCGCCATACAAACACACACATCAAAACCAGCACACAGCCCAGCCTCTCTCTAACCTATCGCCATACAAACACACACATCAAAACCAGCACACCGCCCAGCCTGTCTCTAACCTATCGCCATACAAACACACACATCAAAACCAGCACACAGCCCAGCCTCTCTCTAACCTATCGCCATACAAACACACACATCAAAACCAGCACACAGCCCAGCCTCTCTCTAACCTATCGCCATACAAACACACACATCAAAACCAGCACACCGCCCAGCCTCTCTCTAACCTATCGCCATACAAACACACACATCAAAACCAGCACACCGCCCAGCCTCTCTCTAACCTATCGCCATACAAACACACACATCAAAACCAGCACACCGCCCAGCCTCTCTCTAACCTATCGCCATACAAACACACACATCAAAACCAGCACACCGCCCAGCCTCTCTCTAACCTATCGCCATACAAACACACACATCAAAACCAGCACACAGCCCAGCCTCTCTCTAACCTATCGCCATACAAACACACACATCAAAACCAGCACACAGCCCAGCCTCTCTCTAACCTATCGCCATACAAACACACACATCAAAACCAGCACACAGCCCAGCCTCTCTCTAACCTATCGCCATACAAACACACACATCAAAACCAGCACACAGCCCAGCCTCTCTCTAACCTATCGCCATACAAACACACACATCAAAACCAGCACACCGCCCAGCCTCTCTCTAACCTATCGCCATACAAACACACACATCAAAACCAGCACACCGCCCAGCCTCTCTCTAACCTATCGCCATACAAACACACACATCAAAACCAGCACACAGCCCAGCCTGTCTCTAACCTATCGCCATACAAACACACACATCAAAACCAGCACACCGCCCAGCCTGTCTCTAACCTATCGCCATACAAACACACACATCAAAACCAGCACACCGCCCAGCCTGTCTCTAACCTATCGCCATACAAACACACACATCAAAACCAGCACACAGCCCAGCCTGTCTCTAACCTATCGCCATACAAACACACACATCAAAACCAGCACACATCCCAGCCTGTCTCTAACCTATCGCCATACAAACACACACATCAAAACCAGCACACAGCCCAGCCTGTCTCTAACCTATCGCCATACAAACACACACATCAAAACCAGCACACAGCCCAGCCTGTCTCTAACCTATCGCCATACAAACACACACATCAAAACCAGCACACCGCCCAGCCTGTCTCTAACCTATCGCCATACAAACACACACATCAAAACCAGCACACAGCCCAGCCTCTCTCTAACCTATCGCCATACAAACACACACATCAAAACCAGCACACAGCCCAAGTCCGCCACTTTCACCACCACAACAACTGATGGCAATGGAACTTTAGCACTGGACAGATTTTGGTCAGCTTCTTTAGTGACAGGCATAATGGGACTGCACCAAACTCTCAACGCCGAGACAACTGGACAAACGTTAAGACAACTGGACAAACGTTAAGACAACTGGACAAACGTTAAGACAACTGGGCAAACGCTGAGACGACTGGACAAACGCCGAGACGACTGGACAAACGTTAAGACAACTGGGCAAACGCTGAGACGACTGGACAAACGTTAAGACAACTGGACAAACGTTAAGACAAC
>JABMCL010003659.1:362500-377500 GCA_018857735.1 Alviniconcha marisindica | reverse complement strand
TGATAGTGCGTCAACACAAAGAGTTAAGGTGTAATCACACGGCTTGATAGTGCCTGGACACAAAGAGTTAAGGTGTAATTACACGGCTTGATAGTGCCTCGACTCAAAGAGTTAAGGTGTAATTACACGGCTTTATAGTGCCTCAACACAAAGAGTTAAGGTGTAATTACACGGCTTGATAGTGCCTCGACTCAAAGAGTTAAGGTGTAATTACACGGCTTGATAGTGCCTGGACACAAAGAGTTAAGGTGTAATTACACGGCTTGATAGTGCCTCAACACAAAGAGTTAAGGTGTAATTACACGGCTTGATAGTGCGTCAACACAAAGAGTTAAGGTGTAATTACACGGCTTGATAGTGCGTCAACACAAAGAGTTAAGGTGTAATCACACGGCTTGATAGTGCCTCAACACAAAGAGTTAAGGTGTAATTACACGGCTTGATAGTGCCTCGACTCAAAGAGTTAAGGTGTAATTACACGGCTTGATAGTGCCTGGACACAAAGAGTTAAGGTGTAATTACACGGCTTTACAGTGCCTGGACACAAAAAGGTATAATGCAATTACATCGCGGGTACTTGTTTGACACTAATCAGAACAATGCTAGGTTACGTTACAGAACTGGAAGAAACAACATCATTATTATCCCGCTAAACAATAACAATAAATAAATCTAAATGCGAACAAACGATATAGACATGGATGAAGATCTGAATGAAATGAGGAGAAATACATACATGATAAGCTATACATTAGGAACCATTAAGAAAAGAAGCAAGGAACAACTGTAAGCCTCCTCCAATCCATCACATGCACAGAGCTGTGGTCAGCTTCCGCACTCACTGCCAGTATAGGTGAGGGTGGCAAACTTGAGTTCACTGTCCGTCGATCCGGCATCGCTGTGAGCAGTGACGACCATCACGTACCACGTGGCTGGGTGCAGGTCCTGAACCGTAAACTGCGTCTGCACACCACAGGTAAGTGCTACATTATTATCATTGTTGTTATTGGCCGCCTTTATGTAGCGCTATTCTCCGCTGTCGAGCAGACTCACCGCGCTCATGTGGCGTGGGATTGTGAATGAGTGACTGTATCTTTCACGCTGCACCGTCTGTCTGGTAGTCTCCCTTGCATGGTTAGATCATCGAACACTCACATCTTTCAAATCATTTGTCAAATATCGCCTCTTCAAGCCAAGATCAGACCAGACCAGACGATAACTAAACCAATAAAAGACAAGGCCAAATAATAACTGAACCAAGACAAGACAAGACAAGACCAGACAGTGACTGAACCAACACAAGACAAGGCCAGATAATAACTGAACCAACACAAGACCAGACCAGACGATGACTGAACCAACACAAGACAAGACCAGAGAAGACGATGACTGAACCAACACAAGACAAGACCATAACTAAATCAGCACAAGACCAGACGATAACTGAATCAACTGAAGACAAATCGACACGATAACTGAATCAACATAAGACAAGACCAGACGATAGCTGAACCAACACAAGACAAGACCAGATAACAACTGAACCAACACAAGACAAGGCCAGATAACAACTGAACCAACGCAAGACAAGGCCAGATAACAACTGAACCAACACAAGACAAGACAAGACGATAACTGAGCTAGCACAAGACAAAACGATAACTGAACCAACACAATACAAGACCAAGCGATAACTGAACTAGCACAAGACAAGACCAGACGATAACTGAACCAACACAATACAAGACCAGACGATAACTACACCAAAAGGGGAAAGGAGCCAGACGGGGCTGCTTACGATGTTGGAAGGGATGTTGTTGTTGACCAGGTGCCAGTCCATGTCGCCCCACAGCCGGTACCTGACGGCGAAGAAGCGGATGGGACAACCGGAAGTCAGCCAGGAGGTGATGTCCAGCGTGGCCGTGGTGACGTTAATCTCCTTCAGCAGCATGCTTTGCGGGGGCATGATGGGAGCTGGACACAAAGACGTAGCAGGAGTGAGTGGACACAGTCGGCCATCTTAGTGGGACCCACCAGGAGCTAACGCGTCACACTAACAGCCAGAAGACGTCAACATTGCCATGCCCCGAGAAGACTGGCACACTAACAAGGCGCTGACCCCTTCCTTGCACTGGTAGTTTGGACTGGCACACTAACAAGGCGCTAGCCGCTTCTTGCACTGATAGGATTGGTACCACAGGGTTTGGTTATACGAGCCCTGACTGTTACCTTGACCTTGGTGATAGCAAGACAATCTTTTCGCCGTGGACACAGAAATAAAGGTTCCATGTGAAGGGAAATGAGAGCTATCACAAGTTCCCTGTGGAGTGTGCGCTGCATGACCACTATGTTTACCCCACCCAAAATGTATGACCACTATGTTTACTCCCCCCCCGCCCCCCAATATATGACCACTATGTTTACCCCCTGCCCACTGTATGACCACTATGTTTACCCCCTGTCCACTGTATGACCACTATGTTTACCCCCTGCCCACTGTATGACCACTATGTTTACCCCCTGCCCACTGTATGACCACTATGTTTACCCTCTGTCCACTGTATGACCACTATGTTTACCCCCTGCCACTGTATGACCACTATGTTTACCCCCTGTCCACTGTATGACCACTATGTTTACCCCCTGTCCACTGTATGACCACTATGTTTACCCCCTGTCCACTGTATGCAACCACTATGTTTACCCCCTGTCCACTGTATGACCACTATGTTTACCCCCTCCACTGTATGACACATGTTACCCCCTGTCTCCACATGACCACCATGTTCCCTCACCACCCTGGCTTCCTCACCCTGCTATGGTCATGTCCTAAACTCACCACCCTGTCTACTCCTCCCCCCCCCCTCCACCACCCCCCCCCTGTACCCTCTCCCGCTGTCTCACCTCACACCCCACCCCCACCCTGTCTACACATCACCACCCTGTCTCCATCACCACCATGTCTACACATCACCACCCTGTCTACACATCCCACCCTGTCTACCATCACCACCCTGTCTACACATCACCACCCTGTCTACCATCACCCCCTGTCTACACATCACCACCCTCACACATCCCCCCCTGTCTACACATCACCACCCTGTCTACAACATCACCACCCTGTCTACCACATCACCACACCATGTCTACACATCACCACCCTGTCTACCCCATCACCACCCTGTCTACCCATCACCACCCTGTCTACACATCACCACCCTGTTTTACACATCACCACCCTGTCTACACATCACCACCCTGTCTACACCATCACACACATCACCACCCTGTCTACACATCACCACCCATGTCTACACATCACCACCCTGTCTACACATCACCACCCTGTCTACACATCACCACCCTGTCTACACATCACCACCCTGTCTACACATCACCACCCTGTCTACCCATCACCACCATCACCACCCTGTCTACACATCACCACCCTGTCTACACATCACCACCCTGTCTCACATCACCACACATCCCTTTACACATCACCACCCTGTCTACACATCACCACTCACCCTGTCTACACATCACCACCCTGTCTACACATCACCACCATGTCTACACATCACCACCCTGTCTACACATCACCACCTGTCTACACATCACCACCATGTCTACACATCACCACCCTGTCTACACATCACCACCATGTCTACACATCACCACCATGTCTACACATCACCACCCTGTCTACACATCACCACCCTGTTCACTATGTCACACATCACCACCCTGTCTACACACACATCACCACCCTGTCTACACATCACCACCATGTCTACACTCAAGTCTACCTCACCACTGTCTCACATCAGCTACACATCACCACCCTGTCTACACATCACCACCCTGTCTACACATCACACCGTCTACACATCACCACCCTGTCTACACATCACCACCCTGTCTACACATCACCACCTCTACCTCACACATCACCACCCTGTCTACACATCACCACCCTGTCTACACATCACCACCCTGTCTACACCATCACCACCCTGTCTACACATCACCACCCTGTCTACACATCACCACACATCACCCTGTCTACACATCACCACCCTGTCTACACATCACCACCATGTCTACACATCACCACCCTGTCTACACATCACCACCATGTCTACACATCACCACCCTGTCTACACATCACCACCATGTCTACCATCACCATCACATCACCACCTGTCTACACATCACCACCCTGTCTACACATCACCACCATGTCTACACATCACCACCATGTCTACACATCACCACCACTGTCTACACATCACCACCCTGTCTACACATCACCACCTGTCTACACATCACCACCATGTTACACATCACCACCCTGTCTACACATCACCACCACTGTCTCACATCACCACCCTGTCTACACATCACCACCTGTCTACACATCACCACCCTGTCTACACATCACCACACCCCTGTCTACACATCACCACCCTGTCTACACATCACCACCCTGTCTACACATCACCACCCTGTCTACAATCACCACCCTGTCTACACATCACCACCCTGTCTACACATCACAATCACCACCCTGTCTACACATCCCATGCTACACATCACCACCCTGTCTACACATCACCACCCTGTCTACACATCACCACCCTGTCTCACACACTCACATCACCACCCTGTCTACACATCACCACCCTGTCTCACATCACCACACATCACCACCACTGTCTACACATCACCACCCTGTCTACACATACCACCATGCACACTACCACATGTCTACACATCACCCGTTACCATCCCTGTCTACACATCACCACCCTGTCTACACATCACCACCATGTCTACACATCACCCCCTGTCTACACATCACCACCCTGTCTACACATCACCACCATGTCTACACATCACCACCATGTCTACACATCACCACCCTGTCTACACATCCACCACCCTGTCTACACATCACCACCATGTCTACACATCACCACCATGTCTACACATCACCACCCTGTCTACACATCACCACCCTGTCTACACATCACCACCCTGTCTACCCATGTCTACACATCACCACCCTGTCTACACATCACCACCCTGTCTACACATCACCACCCTGTCTACACATCACCACCCTGTCTACACTCACCACCCTGTCTACCCATCACCACCCTGTCTACCCATCACCACTGTCTACACATCACCACCCTGTCTACACATCACCACCCTGTCTACACATCACCACCCTGTCTACCACATCACCACCATCACCACCCGTCTACACATCACCACCCTGTCTACCATCACCACCCTGTCTACACATCACCACCCTGTCTACACATCACCACCCTGTCTACCCATACCACACATCACCACCCTGTCTACACATCACCACCCTGTCTACACATCACCACCCTGTCTCACATCACCACCCTGTCTCACATCACCACCCTGTCTACACATCACCACCCTGTCTACACATCACCACCCTGTCTGCACATCACCACCCTGTCTACCCATCACCACCCTGTCTACACATCACCACCCTGTCTACACCATCACCACACATCACCACCCTGTCTACACATCACCACCCTGTCTACACATCACCACCATGTCTACACATCACCACCCTGTCTACACATCACCACCCTGTCTACACATCACCACCCTGTCTACCCATACCACACATCACCACCCTGTCTACACATCACCACCCTGTCTGCACATCACCACCCTGTCTACACATCACCACCCTGTCTACACATCACCACCCTGTCTACACATCACCACCCTGTCTCAATCACCACCCTGTCTACACATCACCACCCTGTCTACACATCACCACCCTGTCTACCCATCACCACACATCACCACCCTGTCTACACATCACCACCCTGTCTACACATCACCACCATGTCTACACATCACCACCCTGTCTGCACATCACCACACATCACCACCCTGTCTACACATCACCACCCTGTCTACACATCACCACACATCACCACCATGTCTACACATCACCACCCTGTCTACACATCACCACCATGTCTACACATCACCACCATGTCTACCCATCACCACCATGTCTACACATCACCACCCTGTCTACACATCACCACCCTGTCTACACATCACCACCCTGTCTGCACATCACCACCATGTCTACCCATCACCACCATGTCTACCCATCACCACCATGTCTACACATCACCACCCTGTCTACCCATCACCACCATGTCTACACATCACCACCATGTCTACACATCACCACCATGTCTACACATCACCACCATGTCTACACATCACCACCATGTCTACCCATCACCTGCATGTCTACCCATCACCACCATGTCTACCCATCACCACCATGTCTACCCCCTCCCTCTTAAACCACCCACGTTTCATACTTTATCTCCTCCTTCTCTAAACACCCGTATTTCATTATACTTCCACTATTTCTAAACACCCGTATTTCATTCTATCTCTACCATCTCTAAACACCAGTATTTCGTTCTATCTCTACCATCTCTATACACCCGTATTTCATTCTATTCCATCCTTCTCTATAACCACCCGTATTTCATTTTTATCCTCCTTCTCTAACCACCCGTATTTCATTCTACCCCCTCCTTTCTCTAGCCACCCGTATTTCATTCTACCCCCTCCTTTCTATAAACACCCGTATTTCATACTACGCCCTCCTTTCTCTAACCACCCGTATTTCATTCTACCCCCTCCTTTCTCTAACCACCCGTATTTCATTCTACCCCCTCCTTTCTCTAAACACCCGTATTTCATACTACCCCCACCTTCTGTAACCAGCCGTATGCCATTCTTACCCGACCCGTTGGTCTTGGCCTCCACGATGTGGCTGTCGGGGCTGTCGCCGAGGCGGTTGAAGGCGTGGACGGTGAAGCGGTACTGCGTGCCGCACATCAGCCCGGCGGCGATGTAGGTCCTGTTGGTGGGGCCCAGGCGCACCGACTTCCAGGCGTTGTGCTCCTTCTTGTAGCTCAGCACGAACCCTGCCCACATGGCCCAGGGTACGTCAGCACATAGCTAATGGACACTTGAATCCTGCCCACAAGGCCCAGCCTGCCCACAAGGCCCAGGGTACGTCAGCACATAGCTAATGGACACTTCAAGCCTGCCCACAAGGCCAAGGGTACGTCAGCACATAGCTACTGGACACATCACGCCTGCCCACAAGGCCAAGGGTACGTCAGCACATAGCTAATGGACACATCACGCCTGCCCACAAGGCCCAGGGTACGTCAGCACATAGCTAATGGACACATCACGCCTGCCCACAAGGCCCAGCCTGCCCACAAGGCCCAGGGTACGTCAGCACATAGCTAATGGACACAGCAACCCTGCCCACAAGGCCCAGCCTGCCCACAAGGCCCAGGGTACGTCAGCACATAGCCAATGGACACATCACGCCTGCCCACAAGGCCAAGGGTACGTCAGCACATAGCTAATGGACACATCACGCCTGCCCACAAGGCCCAGGGTACGTCAGCACATAGCCAATGGACACATCACGCCTGCCCACAAGGCCCAGGGTACGTCAGCACATAGCTAATGGACACATCAAGCCTGCCCACAAGGCCCAGGGTACGTCAGCACATAGCTAATGGACACAGCAAGCCTTCCCACAAGGCCCAGGGTACGTCAGCACATAGCTAATGGACACAGCAAGCCTTCCCACAAGGCCCAGGGTACGTCAGCACATAGCTAATGGACACATCACGCCTGCCCACAAGGCTCAGGGTACGTCAGCACATAGCTACTGGACACATCCATATACATATATATATATGCACGAGCACAGTGAGTATGCTCGAGAGCGGAGAATAGTGCTACATAAAAGCGATCATAATATATACCCCTCGAATAGGTGGTAGGTTTCATGTATCCCTTACATATATATGCTTCGAACTATTCGATATATATATATACCTTTTCATAGGAATCAGTCAAGCCGACCGGGCAGGCCTTGAAAATGCCCCTGAATAGGACATGCTGACGTTAGTTTCTCTTACATCAACTTACCCTGAATAGGACATGCTGACGTTAGTTTCTCTTCCATCAGTTTACCCTAAAACCAACTTACCCTGAATAGGACATGCTGACGTTAGTTTCTCTTCCATCAGTTTACCCTAAAACCAACTTACCCTGATTAGGACATGCTGACGTTAGTTTCTCTTCCATCAGTTTACCCTAAAACCAACTTACCCTGAATAGGACATGCTGACGTTAGTTTCTCTTCCATCAGTTTACCCTAAAACCAACTTACCCTGAATAGGACATGCTGACGTTAGTGTCTCTTCCATCAGTTTACCCTAAAACCAACTTACCCTGAATAGGACATGCTGACGTTAGTGTCTCTTCCATCAGTTTACCCTAAAACCAACTTACCCTGAATAGGACTGCCCCCGTTGCTTCCCGACAGCCAGTTGACCTGGATGGTGGAGGTGGTGGTCAGGACCAGGTTCAGGCGAGGGGCGTGAGGGGGCGCTGCAACATCAAACACGTGCAGTCATACGCTGCAACATCAAACACGTGGTCATACGCTGCAACATCAAACACGTGGTCATACGCTGCAACATCAAACACGTGGTCATACGCTGCAACATCAAACACGTGGTCATACGCTGCAACATCAAACACGTGGTCATACGCTGAAACATCAAACACGTGGTCATACGCTGAAACATCAAACACGTGCAGTCATACGCTGAAACATCAAACACGTGGTCATACGCTGAAACATCAAACACGTGCAGTCATACGCTGAAACATCAAACACGTGGTCATACGCTGAAACATCAAACACGTGCAGTCATACGCTGAAACATCAAACACGTGGTCATACGCTGAAACATCAAACACGTGCAGTCATACGCTGAAACATCAAACACGCACGTGCAGTCACACTCTGCAAGACCAAACACGCACGGGCAGTCACACGCTGCAAGACCAAACACGCACGTGCAGTCATACGCTGCAACATCAAACACGCACGTGCAGTCACACTCTGCAAGACCAAACACGCACGTGCAGTCACACGCTGCAAGACCAAACACGCACGTGCAGTCACACGCTTCTCTTCCTGCCCGAGGGTAGGGTGTAAACAATAACACATACCGGCTTCTCCGGGATACACCTGTCCACAATAGGGTGTAAACAATAACACATACCGGCTTCTCCGGGATACACCTGTCCACAATAGGGTGTAAACAATAACACATACCGGCTTCTCCGGGATACACCTGTCCACAATAGGGTGTAAACAATAACACATACCGACTTCTCCGGGATACACCTGTCCACAATAGGGTGTAAACAATAACACATACCGGCTTCTCCGGGATACACCTGTCCACAATAGGGTGTAAACAATAACACATACCGACTTCTCCGGGATACACCTGTCCACAATAGGGTGTAAACAATAACACATACCGGCTTCTCCGGGATACACCTGTCCACAATAGGGTGTAAACAATAACACATACCGGCTTCTCAGTGATACACCTGTCCACAATAGGGTGTAAACAATAACACATACCGGCTTCTCAGTGATACACCTGTCCACAATAGGGTGTAAACAATAACACATACCGGCTTCTCCGGGATACACCTGTCCACAATAGGGTGTAAACAATAACACATACCGGCTTCTCAGGGATACACCTGTCCACAATAGGGTGTAAACAATAACACATACCGGCTTCTCAGTGATACACCTGTCCACAATCCAGCAAGGCTGGGTCCAGATATACTGTCTATACTTATCGTTACCATCTTTGGTCAAATGCCAAAAGTCTTACTTTCAGTGACTCTAATCATAAAAGTTAGTCAGGTTTTGGAGGACTTGAACTGACACCCAAATGTCAGCTTTTGAATGAATCGAGTCTGAACGATTCTGCTGTAAAATATCAGATTTTGAACTACTCCAGTACCAGATTTAAGATTTTGAACGACTCAAGCACCAAATATAAGCTTTTGAAGAACTCTAGCAATTAATGTAAAAGTTTTCAGTGATCTGAAATGTCACGTTTTGTGTGGCTTCACTTCCGCTACAGGGAAGAGTGACCTTGGTTATGAGTGGTGGTCAGAGCGTTATGATGTACAGTTAGCAAGTCACTGCTTCTAACGTGCTGTCAACGATGTACAGTTAGCAAGTCACTGCTTCTAACGTGCTGTCAACGATGTACAGTTAGCAAGTCACTGTTTCTAACGTGCTGTCAACGATGTACAGTTAGCAAGTCATTGCTTCTAAAGTGCTGTCAACGATGTACAGTTAGCAAGTCACTGCTTCTAAAGTGCTGTCAACGATGTAAAGTTAACATGTCACTGCTTCTAACGTCAACGATGTACAGTTAGCAAGTCACTGCTTTTAACGTCCTGTCAACGATGCACAGTTAGCAAGTCATCACTTCTAACGTGCTGTCAACGATGTACAGTTAGCAAGTCATTACTTCTAACGTCCTGTCAACGATGTACAGTTAGCAAGTCATCACTTCTAACGTGCTGTCAACGATGTACAAGTCATCACTTCTAACGTCCTGTCAACGACGTGAGTCACGTCAGGATGAGCAGAACCGGCAAAAGCTAACTGTTTCTGCAGTGCCAACACACTCTACAATGCCAACACACTCTACAATGCCAACACACTCTACAATGCAAAGACACTTGTTCTTTGAATGATTCCTGCTTTGTCAGTCTTAGTATACTAACATAAATCTAATCTAGATTAGTTTTATGTAACAGAAATATAGTCTGGATTAGTTTTATGTAAGAGACATATAGTCTGAATTAGTCTGATGTAACAGAAATATGGTTTGGATTAGTTCTATGTAACAGAAATACAATGTGGATTATTTCTGTGTAACTGATGCCACAACAAAGCACCAAGCACCCAGAGCTCACGTGGCGAACAGAACATCGAAGTCTGTTGTAGCTACGAACACGAGGCTTACGGAACAATGTGAATAACCACGTGGCTTATCTGGCCAGGGCAGTGAAAGGCGGGCATAGCCACGTGACCTATCTGGCCAGGGCAGTGAAAGGCGGGCATAACCACGTGACCTATCTGGCCAGGGTAGTGAAAGGCGGGCATAACCACGTGACCTATCTGGCCAGGGCAGTGAAAGGCGGGCATAGCCACGTGACACTAAGCGGCCATAAATGTAAATCTTTCAAGGAGGAAACGATTACTTACTGCCTGTGTGGTCTCCAACTGCAACACAGAAAAATATCTTTGTCAAGAAAGGTTTTTCAAAATAGTAATGTTTTCTAAAATCACAAACGACCTGAACAAACACAAAACAACATGTAATTATTTCTGACATGCAAACATGCGCATACACTGATCGATGACACTGACACGCAATTCTGACTACTCAGAATGAAGAAAAAGGAACAAACAAAGACATTTTTGGCCAAATCCATTTTCTCCTCATTTGAACTGTCACGAAGCCGCCGGTAACATCGTTTCCCTTATTCCTCGGGAAATTGTCGCAGTCCAGAAAAGAAGAGAAAAAAAGAAACAGAAAGACTCAATTCCGTCTGTACAAAAACAAAAAAGCAAGTTACAGGCTACGTGAAAGACTGATACCACACAGCACTAGCTGTCCCGCAGATAGTGTTAGCCGAGAGAGAGAGAGAGAGAGAGAGAGAGAGAGAGAGAGAGAGAGAGAGAGAGAGAGAGAGAGAGAGAGAGAGAGAGAGAGAGAGAGAGAGAGAGAGAGGTGGGCGAGCAAATACCTTGTACACGCAGCATGTAAGAGATGTGACTTTCACCGACTTGGTTGGACGCAGTGCATGTGTAATTGGCCGCGTCCGAACCCGCAACACCGTCCACAGTCAGCGAACCGTTGTCCAGGATATGGTACCGCCCCTCTGTCCTGATTGGCTGACCCCTGAACATGAACACGTCACTCACATGATAGGACCTTAGACATAGTGACTGACATGTTTGACTCTTCTTTGCAAAGGAGTAGTGATAGAATAGAACAGCTGTAGAGAAATGTACTCACCTGTACGATGAAACACAAGAAACAATTAAACACAAGCGCTTTCGACAGAGAGTCTTCGTCGGGTGTGAGAAGACAGAAAATAATAAAAGAAGAAGGAAGCAAAGAAGAAGATAAACAAGGAGTTGATTGATATTACAAACAGTGGTTGTATGGACACAGTGAACAGTGTGGGGCCCAGTGCAGACCTCTGTGAAACTCCGAACTGAAGTAAAACAGGTTTTGACGACATGCTTCCTATGGTGACAGATTGCTGGCGAACAGACAGATAGGAAGAGAGCCAATGAATGAAACTGTATATATGGCGCATGAAAAACTTCCACACACAACTTTGCGTGTTCACAGCGACTGATACACACGGCGCATACACGTAAGCTCTCGCAAGCTAAAACTACCAAAGGACACTGGGAACATCAAGGAGAGATCTAGATGCTTATCTGAAGAGGCGAGAAGGGTTGTGTTTATGGGGATGATCAGAGAGGTAGAGGGGATATTATCATGAACTGACCGGTATGTGGCAGAGAGAATTTTGTGGCAGACCCATTTCTGGATGGGAAACCAATGAAAGTGTCCAATAATGGGAGTGATGTGCTCTGTCTTTTTACATTTCATTACAGTTCCTGCAGACGCACCTTGCACTGCCTGTTGACGTTTAATCTGCTTTGGGACAGTCCCGACAGAATGCCATTACAGTAGTCAAGCTTTGACAAAATCAGACAGACAGCAATGCTGCCTGCAGCTCTGCATGTGATGTATGGACGGACATTACTCAAAGATCTGACGCGTAAAAAAACAAGATCTGACAAAGGCTGAGATATGTTGTTCCATGGAAAGCTCAGCGTCCGAAGTTACTCCAAGAAGTGCTTTAGCATGAATTCCGTAAGTGATACTCAATCTGTTCAACGGAATCTGGTGGTCAAAGGAGTCCAACGCAGCGGAGATCAAGGAAAACGACTATGGATGCTAACCAGTTGTCAGTGTTAGAATGAAGGTTGTCAGTGACAGCAGGCAGTGCTGTTTCTAGCTGTGTTCTTTCCTGCATGCAGACTGAAGGATCTCAAGCAGGCAGTGCTGTTTCTAGCTGTGTTCTTTCCTGCATGCAGACTGACGGGTCTCAAGCAGGCAGTGCTGTTTCTAGCTGTGTTCTTTCCTGCATGCAGACTGACGGGTCTCAAGCAGGCAGTGCTGTTTCTAGCTGTGTTCTTTCTTGCATGCAGACTGACGGGTCTCAAGCAGGCAGTGCTGTTTCTAGCTGTGTTCTTTCCTGCATGCAGACTGACGGGTCTCAAGCAGGCAGTGCTGTTTCTAGCTGTGTTCTTTCCTGCATGCAGACTGACGGGTCTCAAGCAGGCAGTGCTGTTTCTAGCTGTGTTCTTTCCTGCATGCAGACTGACGGGTCTCAAGCAGGCAGTGCTGTTTCTAGCTGTGTTCTTTCCTGCATGCAGACTGACGGGTCTCAAGCAGGCAGTGCTGTTTCTAGCTGTGTTCTTTCCTGCATGCAGACTGACGGGTCTCAAGCAGGCCATTGTTACCGACGTGTACGGCTAGTTGCTCTAAAACAGCTTTTTCAGTCACTTTATGATGACGATGGTGACGACGACAGTGAGTACGACGACTGACCTGACGGACCACTGGATGGAGGGCAGAGGCCAGCCAACCGCCAGGCATTGGAGCGTGACGTGCTGATGCCACGGTACAGTGAACACGGCAGGAAAACTGGCGATGCGTGCCGCCACTGCAACAGACAATTACACTTAGCTTCTTCAACGGTCCACGCTTCGTTAACGCAGTTGGTTACCTGTGAACGGTTGGTTACTGATACACAATTGGTTACTGACAAACAACATAATAGATTATCAATATAAATGATCAATTATCAATAGATGAGATTAACACAGAAAACACATCGCTGTCTTACCCTCCCTCTTGGGAGTAGCAGTAGCAAACTGAGTGGTCTCCCCTTCCCCCATGACCGTGCTGGCTGTGACCCGGAAGGAGTATTCCACGTTCTCGCGCAGGCCCGGAAGTCTCACAAACAACACTTCCGCCGGCAAGATGCGGGACTGCTCCTGGGTCTGTGAGAGAAAAGGTAAGAGGTGACAGTTTCGTTCACTTCGCAGGACAATCATGATCATCGTGTGCACTTAGAACATAGCCTACACAAACATCTGATACACCTGTGGGCATGAATACTTCCCGCAGTTTGGAAACCTTGTTGGGTGGCAGACAAAGTCTACAGTCAGCATAAGCAAACGTGCCACACGGAGGTGAACTGGGCTCCATGTTTGACTAATAGGAAGAAGACGAAGTGGAGGTGGGTGGAGAGACAATGTCGGAGAGGAAGAAGATCAAAAGGGAAAGAGAAGGAAGATCAAGAAAATCAACAAGATGATGACTAAGAATGGAAGCAAAAAAAGTACACAGCGAAGCCCGCGCGCGCGCGCGTGTGTGTGTTGATTGTGTACGTACATGTGTGCGTGTGTGCGTGCGCGCGCTGTGTGTGTGTGTGTGTGTGTGTGTGTGTGTGTGTGTGTGTGTGTGTGTGTGTGTGTGTGTGTGTGTGTAAGGAGGGCATCAGAAAAAAACAGGCTGCAAAGCAGTTCAGCCAATCTGGCAGCCTAGTCCAGCAAGGTGGCAGACGTCATCAGACAGTGAGGCCACCAGGCCGCCAGGCCACCAGGCCACAGGCCACCAGGCCACAGGCCACCAGGCCACAGGCCACCAGGCCACTCACCACAGGAACGCTGCTGTTCCGGTAGTAGAGGGTGTAGTGGGTCAGGATGCCATTGGGGTTCTCGGGTGGTTGCCAAGCAACCAGAATGCTGCTGATGTTGACCGGAAGCGCTTTGATAGCGGCCGGCTGCTCCGGCACTGCAGAGGGACAGTTGCAACTGAATTAAACGGGTATAGTGAGTAGACCTGCACATTGTACACACATTACACCTGGTCATTGTAC